>CAJNIZ010032868.1:35428-48967 GCA_905231905.1 Symbiodinium pilosum | reverse complement strand
TATAGAACCCCCCTTTAAGGAGTGTAGACCATAGCTGATTTGGTTTTGGTATCATCCTGAGCCAAGAAGGCCCAAGTGCCCAATAAGATACTTGGGGGCTGTGGGTAGTGGTAACCACAGTAATTACAGGTTTTGGGTAAGTATGTCAGTATGGGACCCTTATTAAAACATGCACCCTATAAACCCTACTAACTATGTTCGGCAATGACTCAGAAACCATGACACAGCTCTCTGGCAATGGCCTTGGATTTCACCCAATGCCTTGGCAACAACAAGTTGATGCTGACTTTCGCCGAAATACGATTTAGGGATCGGATTTAGGGTTTAGGGTTAACGATTTAGGGTTCGCTAAGGCTTAGGGTTAAAATCTCGTTTAGAATTTACGTTTTAGGCCCTAGGTTTCGCGTTTAGCTCCCGGGGTCGGGAAAAAACAGAATACCCTTACATTTTAGCTTCAGCAACAAAAGCAGGAAAACCCTCCCAGAATGGCTCCTTGAATATATGCACTCAATGGAGCCGGCCTGCCTAGTGCTAACCAAAGGTCAGGCTGGTGCTGTACCCCCTTACAGGGATAATGGAAGAGAAAATGGAAACTAAACTATAGGGATTATAGGGTCTCTATAGGGATCATAGGGTCTATATAAGGATTATGGGATCTATCTAGGGATTATAGCTTTTGCTGTCCCTCTTTCCACGCCGCTGCCCCTCAACATACCCTTGTGCGGCAATCTTCGCCGGGTACTTGACTTGTTGCAGGAACTAGGTACCCAGATAAGTGTGATAGCATGCCTAAGAGTCCTTAGCATGCCCCGCCAAATCATGGGGCTGGGTCCTTCTGATTCCTCTTTGGAGTCACCTATAAAGATGTCTTAATCCTAGATGCTACGTGGACTTCTAAAGGTCTTATGTCGTTCCTCGGTAGCTGCCAGCTTATTTGAGGGAACTCTGAGGGGCCTCTACGCATCCTAAACTGAACTCACTTGGTTAGTAACTTTCAGGCTTGAAGGTGCCGCCGGCTTCGATTTCCAGTTTAGGGTCTAAGCTAAACCTCCCAGTTTATAAGGTTCTAAACTTAATCCTCAAACCTAAGCCCTAAACCCTAGAACCCTAAACCCGCTTTGAAGTCCAGCTTAGGGTCAGGGCTTCTGTCAGGTGGCTCAGACATGTATTTATTTGCAGCTCATGTGAAAACATGGTGCGCCTTTCTGAGTCCATATCCCAAACATGCAGGGCCTGGAGCATAACGCTTAAACCGTAAACCCTTAACCCTCAGGCCCTGAAGACTGAAATCTTAGCCCAAAAACCCTTCAAAACCCTAGACACTACACCCTCGACCATGTGAAGTTGGAAGTTCTAACTGCTGATACTAACAAATATTTGCATAACCTCATGTACTGCAGCACCACAACTCCCAAGGTATGAAGTACCTACAGTGGAGTCAAGTTGAATTCTTAATATCAACCCTATATAAACACAGGTTTCATTGCATGTTCCATATTCTTTCCCAGCTGATTCTCCACTGTTTGGGGGGAAGGTTCCCTTCTATCTCCCTATAACACCCTATCCCGAAACCCTCAACCCTTACACCCTAATCCCTAAACCCAAAACAGTAATCTTAGTAATCCGTATAGAAGGCCGGGCGGCTTGATCAAGCGGATGAGGGCTCTCAAACGCCCAGGGTAGCCACCTGGGCCAGGTGTTGGGTTTGGGGCTTGGGATTTAGGTTGTGTACTCCCCCCCCCATTAACAGTCTATAATAGGGGCAATACTAAGGGCTATAGATATAATTAGTATAGAATACTATCTAACTGTTAGTGTGTGGGGGCCATTTCCCAAGATTTAGGATTTACCTGGGTAGCCAAACAACCAAGAATTAACATGTTTGTGCCCAAACAACCACTTTTTATAGATTAGGTCCCTTACCTATAAGTGGTTGTTCTAGGTTCCCCAGTAACCCTTAATAATAAGGGTACACTTTTTCCTACTATTCAGCTTCAATAAGGAGACCCCAAAATAAAAAGGAAAAGTGGTACTACTGGGGTACCTAGTGTTTTGGGAACAGGCATTACATGTCTGCTTGATTGGCTACCCAGGCAAGGTTTGGGATTCAGTTCAGGAGGCGTCTGCGGACATCCGGTCTGTAAACCTGAGTGTGTGGGATTTGATTTTCTGAAGGTAGGGGTACCCTATAATGATACACTGGGATTACAGGGGCGAACCCTGCGCCCTTTTGGGGAGCATATTGGAAACATTCTCGAAAACGTTCAAGCTGTATCCCTGTATCAAAACCCTAGACGTCCAAAGTATACAAGTGTCATACGCTCTCCCGAAACTCAAATCCTGACCCTTACGGAAGGAGTTCTGATCTGCTCCTTCCAGGAGTCCTTCTCCGGGACAACACCTCTGAGAAGATCCACGGCCGGGGCCGTCAGGCTTCGTAAGGCTTCTTGAGGCAGGTACGTCAAGAAGCACGGGCGTTACGAGTAATGGCACTATAAGAACACCTTGGTTAAAACCTGAATATAACATTGAGCCTTTTTGTGTAGATCTTCATCCTTTACGGAAGAATCATAGCAAGCCCAAAAAGGAACTACAAGGCAGCGCTTGGGCAGGCGGACTTTAGAGCATTTGGCTCGGTTGAAGGATCACGTGCTTGTTCGCTCTGGTTTACGCGGTCTTTGCCTTCTCACCCAATACTCTAGTACTCGTACTGAAAATCCTCAAGCAACATCAGGTAGATTGCCTTATGCAGGTTCACCTTTGATTGTTGGCAAGGCCCGGCATCGAAGACGGAATGAACCAAAATTGATTTGTACTGTACTTGGAAGTGTGTGGAAGTACTAGAAGGAACTTTCAATATGCTGACACCTCATTTTCGCATATAGTCGCCGCTTACCCGCCCAAAAATGGCAACAGCCGCCAGAAAAGTAGGAGGGATGCGAGGACCAAATTCAGGACTCTGTCTTGCGTTTGATCGTACGGTTTAAACTCTAGATTGCGGCCTGAAACCTTAGTCTCCCATCTAGACCCTTTCTCCGCCTGTGGGCGGCAGATCCCCAAACACATCACCGCTGGCCGGCGGGTCTCGCCAACGAAGACAGGCGATCTAAGTATGCCTTTCCCTCAGGGGCTAAACCCATTAACATCAAAACACTCCTTGTAAGTGGGAACCCACATACATTGGAAGACATGCTTCAATCTTAGAGATTTGTTGAATACGCGGGGCCTCTCAAAAAACAAGTACCCAAAAAATCCTGTAACATGTGGAGTGTATGTAGGGATTACAGTTACGTACAGGTCCCCAGAATAGCCCCCTTAACGGCCTGACTAAATGCGTATCTTCATCCACCCTTCAAGGGCTCGGCTAGCGCAAAGGTCGCGGAGGTGCCAAGAATTGAGCACCCCAAACGGCTGCTGCACCTTGCGTTCATGGTTTTAAGGGTTCGGTATTGTGACGATATGTTTTTTGGAATATTGCTATCTGAAACCGTAGGACCTATTGTATCAAGAAAATTAATTAGCATGAAGGTTCCTGTTACGTGCTTGTGTTATCATTAGCATCATTTGCACGGAGGGGTTTCGGATCGCCATGGATAGCCTGGTGTGCGAACTCGTAATTCTTCATTGGGCGCTTTTTGGCTATCCGCTTGTGCCAGGATAACACCTCCTAGAACACCTCCTGCTGCCATTCCGGTCTGCCTTTATGTGCCATACGTCCCTTGTACGACCCTAGGCCCATGAGTCCCCAAAATTCAAGGTATATGTGCTCTAAATGCCGTGTCGAAAAAGAAAACTGAGATCATGGTTTTCGCAAGGGCCTAGCTATCCCTCAGGCAACTGAAGAGCGCAAGGCTCCCGAACCTCCAGTTCTTTGCTTCCCTATACAGTTGTCTTGAAGAGTGCCTAGACACCATTCATTCCTTGCCAACAGATTCGCCAACAGAAAGTCAGGAAGTAGTATTTTAACGGGATCGCAAGCCTATGCTGCAGTTCCACAACCGTCACTGGGTCTCTTCATTCCCTGACTCTGTTCCGCTTGCGTGTCCAAGTACTAATAATCATATACTTCCCCAAAACCAGTCCTACAGTTCCTATCGCTCAATCCCACGTATAGAAATCATGAGTGAGTCCTTGGACTTGTAGGGTCAGCTCTGACCAAAGAAAAACCTGATCTTGGCGCAGGTTTGAAGCTTACGCTTCTGCGTTCAGGGCTCTGCTCAAGGTAGGCTGATTCATGGATGTGGCTGTGTGGCTCTGTGTAGCACTTCAGATTTTTGAAGGTTCATGGGAACTGACACGGGATGAAATCATCCCAATATGACACCAATATATACACTATATCATCCCCATAACTCCTATAGAATTCCTATAATCCCTAATAGTTTCTATCTATGAAGGCCAAGACACTGCTAGGCTCAGAGAGACCATTGTATTGGGATAATGGAAAAGAAAATGGAAACTACTACAGTAATAGGGTATATATTGGGGTTATATGAGAAATTCTAAGCCCTTAAACCCCCAGTGCCCTAAGGGTCCAAGCACACAAGAATCATATACTTATAATTTACCCTAAACCTGATCTGCAGTTTGTGTTGCCAAAATCCCAAGTACCCAATTATTAGGTACATGGGTGGTTGTCAAAATTTGTGGTCCCTTTTTGGGTACCCTAAATATTAGGTGCCGTATTATAATAAGGATCCTAAAAGGGACCATAATTTTGACAACCACCCACATGGACCCTTAAAGGGGTACCGGGGTCTGGTTCTAAACCCTAAACCCTAAACCCTAAACCCTTGAGTAGCTCAGGGCCCGGCGCTGACATCAACATCTAACTCCTGCGATTGAACAACGCTTGCTGTTGATAGCAAGACCCCTGGGTCGCTTATTGGGTGCTTGGGTTTAGGGTTTAGGGTTTAGGGTTTAGGGGCCATATGGGGATATGTGGGATTTTAGGTTTAAGCTTGCTACTAAACATGCTGTATGACTCTCAGTACTTGAAACCTTGAGAATAATGTGTTCTGGTAACACACGATCACCTAGGTTGTTTGGTATCAACCGGTGGAGAATGCTTCAGAGTTTAGGTGATTTATGGTGGGGTTCCAAAAATTGAAGGGGTCCCATTTTGCGGGCCCCTACATGAGAAATTATGGTACGTGAGGGCAGACAAATGGGAACACCTCCTATTTCATGTGAAGCAGTAGGGTACGCATGTGGGCCAAACCCTAAACCCTAAGCCAGAAGCCCTAAATCCTTATTAGAGAAGGGTGAGCCTTAACAAATTGTCGTCTCACTTAAGAATTGGATGGGAGAGCACAGTTTTGAGGCAAAACAAAGGGATGCGGAAGCTTCTCCTACAAGTCAATAATGTAGACCCCTGATTAAGGGTTATGTCGGGGTTATACTGGGAAAATTGAAAATAACATGGAAACTACTATTTAGGGTTTAGGGTTGAGGGTTAATGTAGACCCCTGATTAATAAGCCCCCTCCTTGTAAGGGCCTGACTGAATACTAGCATCCCTACTATAGTCCCTATTAATGCGAGGGGGCTCATTAATCATGAGTCTACATTACTACCTCAGCCGAGGCACCCAAGGGCCAAGTGCAGGCAGAGAAGCCAAATTCCATGCATTTCCTTGCTTTCCCTGGCGTATGCACTGCAGTAGCCCCCTCCAAAAAAAAACAGGGGAACTAGAAGACAGCTACAAGAAAATCAGACGACTACAACTTCATCGGCGCCCCGCAATTCTGCAGAAGAGGCTCTTGACCTCAACATCTATAATCCAAACGCCTGAACCCTAAACCCTAAACCTTGCAACGCTGTCCCGAGTTTCGAACATGACGATGGGCACCCGCGCTTTGCGAATGACGTTCTGTCCAGGGGCGCTTTAGGATTCACTCAAAAACTCCCTTGTTATGTAGATCCCCTTTGGAGTTTGTCATGTCTTTTGCGGGAAGGGGTAAGAATAAGATGCTACCCAACAAAGAATTTCAAAGGTTCTGGGTAGGGTGCATAGTGTTCACGGCTGACGAGGCTTGTCACAGCTTGTCTAGTGTGCAAAATGCTTAAGTTTGACAATTCTTGAGAGTACGCGGTATGTGGCTAGGCTTCATGAAGCTTTGACCCAAAGGTTCAAGTAAGCCATTATTCATATAGTTCCGCAAAACATGCGCCCATTACCAAAATTGTAGGTACAAATTGTTGGGTACTTGGACCCTTAGAGCTTGGGGAGTTAAAGCAGTCCGCGGGGTTCAATCGTCTACGAGGGAAGCTGGAATTAGAATAATCCAGAGAGGTATCAGAATCAGCCCCAAATATGTAGGGCTTGCGGTTCAGGGTTCTAGGTTCAGAGCACCTAAACAATTCAGGGATTGCATGGTTCCGCTGGGGAGGCTTCTTGATGAAAGAAAGGAAGGAGGTTTTGCAGCTTCTTCCCGATGCAGCCAGAACACGCGTAACCCAAAACCCTAAACCGCCCTACTACAGCAGTTTCCATGCCTTTCCATTTTCGCTATATAACCCCTACATAACCCCCATATAACCGCTATATAAACCCAAAAGGTTAATGCTATTCGGCTCTCAAAACATAGGATGCTTGCTCCCCGCCCCCTCATGACACACCTCGGCCTTCTCCCGATCAAACTTGTAGAACCCCAACAATGTGTAACATACTGGCCTTCTGGGCTATTCTTTCGAGGTTTCGGGCTGTTTCTTACCTAATTACTGTTGGGGTCCAGGTACTTCCAAGTACAAGCCGCGCGATTGATGGACAACATCCTTCTTGGCCCTGAATTAACCAGAAAACTTCCTATATTTCTGAATTTTCTGCATGTGGCGACCAGGACCCGAAGTATACTAGAATACCATACACCCCGGCGTCGGCAGGATTTTGTCCAGCAACAAGAGGGACGACTTACGCTTCTGGCTGCCTTTTCGGGATAACCTAATCGAGGAACGGATCACCATCTCAATCATACCAGCCCCTCAATGTAAGACCAGCAGCTTAAACACGTTTTCTGCAAGGCATACCAGTGATTGGAAAGCAACTGCTTGCAGAGGTTTAGCATTTCTGGCATAAGGGGTTTCGAGGTCCTCAATTGTTTCTGCAGGATGCTGGGGGAGAAATGTTTTGGCAGCTTTCTTGAGATAGCCATGGGCAAGCATAACAGTAGATCTTCAATATGAAGCTTGCAACATGAGCCCTCCGGTCAGAGGCAGCGAAAGGTCCCGCACTGCCGTGACTTTGGAAGCTCCAAGTTGCACGAGCAACGTTTTCCGTTACGAGGACTTCGAATCAAGAGGAAGCTCTCGAGTTTGATTGTTTGACATGGAAACTACTATAATGGGGTATATATAGGTTTGATTGGGTATCTATTGGGGGGTATATAGGGATAATGGAAAAGAAAATGGAAACTACTGAGAAGCTCCCAGCTGCCCTAAAACCCGGCACCTACAGCCAGAAAGCAAGCCCCGACCTCCGATCCTAACTCCGTAGGCCTAAGCTGGTTGAAGATTGAGGGGTCTAAACCCTGAAATTTGAATCCTGAACACTATACTCTCAATCCTTCAAAAACCCGTGAAAGTTGGATCCTTCACCCTACAACTTTTCCCCGGGAGAACAAAGCCCTGGCCTTAACTGTGATGTCTTGCTGGGATTGGAGCCACCTACGCTGGACAGAGGGGGTTTGGGATTTGAGGCTTCAAGATGTAGGGGTTTCCCAAACAAAATTAGGGGGTACCTCTTTGGGGGCCCCTATAATAAGGACTATAGAATTTGGGGGTCTATGTTGGGGTCCCCTTGCTTAGGGCGACTGCCATGTAGGGTTTCGGGCTAGGTTACGGAGTATGGGGCCTAAGGGTGGGGGTGGAAGGAGCGCAGAGTTCGGGTTAGCTGGTTCCTTATTGGGGAAAGGCTAACGAATATCATGATGCGTATGACTTCTTGTTTGGCATATGATGAAAGCTACATGTATATTCACTTTTGACACGATTCAGAAAATGAGGTTTCCCGTGGAAGGCTAGAGAATTAGTCGCCTGGACTTTGGAGGCTTACACTTGAGTAGTGTTTCTTTTGGTGGTTGAACCCAGTAAGATTATATTCCTTATATAAAATACTATACCCCGAAGGGAGGATAGAATCTTACTCTATGATGGGTACCATAGTATCCCCAAATAAAATACTACACACTTAAGAATGAGACTTAGGAATGATGAAACTTTGGGTTATTTGAGGAGCGAAGGGCTCTTGGCGGGGATGACATTTCCCAGGGTCAGGGACATTCTCTTGGAAATGCTCCTATGCAGGCTCACCAAAAGAGGATCAAACATCTAGATTCCACAATATGGAAACGGGTGCCGTTGCGTATGCCATATGCCACAGCGAACCTTAACTCCCTGATCGGTGTGGCCGAAAGAAGCACAAAGATTGAGCACACCAAAAACTTAGAATTTCAAGCACTTTATGTATTCTCCAGTTGGTTTGTCTTGTCTAACTGATGCTGCAAGAGACCGTGGGGAGTGAATCCGTACGGTAAGCCAGCGCTTTCTCTTATCATCACTCCACCCACGTCCCCATCAGCACCAGAAGTTTCAGTGCAGAGATGCACTCATACAAGGTCTCCATTTTGCCTCTTGCCCGGGATACAGAGAAGAGTCGAAAGGGCCTTGTTGTCTGCCATCCGGGAGATACATCTCCAAACCCAGCGCGCCGTACAGCTAAACCTTGAACCCTGTATTCCTAAACCCCAGACGCCCAAGAGCCTGCCCCACCCTAAACCCTATAAGCACTATAAACCCGAAACCCTCTTAACAAAATACCCTAAATCTAAATCTCTATGAACCTTACACCCGAAAACTGAACCACAAATGCTCGTTCCAGCCTAAGGTCATATATGGGTTGATATGGCGCCCTTAAAGGAGCCCCCAAAAACCCAACCCCTAGTAGGGACACTTGGGTCGCACTTCGGCGATTTGGTCCTATTCCCATACGCGTGGGCTTTTGCCGCACAGTGGCACAGGTCCAGGGTGTTTTTCCTTTCGTCGCGGCGCATCTTGATGCAGCTGGCGCTGTGCTTTCTGAGCGGAGGAGCTGGGGCGCACAAAACCCGTGCAAGGCTTTCCGCTGGGTCGCGAAGATATCAGGAACCCACGACCACACTGGGTGGGTCAAGCCGTGGCACTATCATGGCACACCCTAAGGTAAAGGGCCAATATCAAGATCAAGCCCATGACAAGGGCCGGTGCCTCGCAAGCTGATTGATGGTTGGCGAGACCAACGATTCACGGACCGTCTTGTCCTGCGTTGGGGCCCCTAGGGCTCCAATTTATAATGTTTACAGCCTGCAGGGCCCAGGGTAGGTATTGTGTATAGACTTGAAGCCCCAGGGGTATGGGAAGAGGTTGATAATTTCAGGATTTCGGCCTTTTTTGCTCCGGGTTTCTGGGATTGGGGTTTCGGGTTCAGGGAGTTCAGGCAGGAAGCTACAAAGTCGGGCATACGTACGGTTTAGGGATTCAGTTATAAGGATTGTAAAGAGTATTTCGAGAAATTCCCGAATAATCATGGGGGTTGCCCTACTACCCCCCTCTATCCTATCCCCCGGGTTCCCCCGCTCATTCAGATGAGCTTGATGAAGGTTTGGGGGCTAGTATAGATTATAGGACGAACTTCGGGATGCCCTGATAAGTACACATGCGAGCGGCAATGGCGTTGATTATCAAAAGCAGGCCTGCTCTGCGCGGACCTTGTTTTTGATAGCTTACGTGGACCCCAACCTGTAACAATTGTGTAATTGGAACATTAGACCCCCAACATAGTTACCATTTTCCCTTTAATAGTCGTATAACAAGAATATTGGAGGACCCTAACATAGCTACCATTATCCCCTAATTGGAATATAGGACCATAAGATAGCAACCATTATCCCTTGTAGTCACTATTTCTGGCTGTGGGGGTCCACCTTGTAAGTCATAGCCTTTGTTTCCCTTCTTTACAAGCTCGTGAAACTCTCTGCGCAGAGGCTTAAGGCCTTAAGTCCAACGGCTGCACCTTCTAATTGTTCGAGGGGGAAGGTTGTGGAGTTTAGGGTTTAAGGTTTAGGGGTTTAGGGCCTAGGGGCTGGAAGGAAGGCCATGGGGAATATCTACAGGACGTGATTCTAATCTTTGAGCCTGGAAAACCCCACTGAAGCCCACCTGGGCTCTACAAACACCATAAAAACCCCTAATCCCTGAACCCCTAAACCCCTAGACCCTAAACCCCAAAACCCCTAAACTCTAAACCTCAAAACCCCTAAACCCTAAACCCCAAAACCGCCAAACTCCTAAACTTTGAGCTGATTGGGTTCAAACACATCTTGGATAGCCTGTCCCCTGAAACGCCTGGCTTTCCTTGTGTAGGAAGTTGAAGGTCCCTAAGCCGAAAGCCTCAAGGTCGCATGTGCCCAAGCTTACCTAGGGCTCCGAGTTACCTAATTAGTAGGTTACTGGGCTATGTAACTATAGGGTATATGGAACCTAGAACCCACTAGTCAGGTAACTGGAGCCATAGCATTACTTACACTTCCAAGCGGCGAAACGAAAATCCTGAGTCATCACCACAACATTATGCTGTCTCTGCCCCATGCAGCCTCAGATGTATGTTATAAAACACCCCAAGCCCGAAACTTTGCAACCCTAAACATGAAACAAACATCCTGAAACCCTAAGCCTTCCAGACGGCAATTTCGGGCAGGCGCTTTTGTCATGCTTCAATCCCAGCATTCGACATGAGGGAAGCAGCATGGAACAAGGCTTTCTGAGTCTGGTTGCATGTTAGAGGCCCCCCAACTGCTGATTCATAGGTCCCTAACCGTGTCAGTAGAGCAGATGGGTTCTAACCCCAAACCGTTATAAACCTTGAGCCCTAAACCTAAACATTGCACCCCTCCTAAACCCTGAACCTTAAACCCTAAAAAGGTGGGTGCGAAACGCTAGGGACATCTTCTCCAGCGTATTCCTCTGCTCCATGCCGAGCACCCAGCAGATCAGGAACTCTTGTCTTGTCGTGCCCAAAGTGACCCTGAGCCTTGTTCTCAAAATTACTATTATTAGGATGCTTGTTATTTGTTATTGTACTATCACAAGTTGCTGACTACTATTATCAGTAGTAACTGCTAAACATAGCATCAATATTGCTATTAGTAGTACTGATACCGATTTTTGACTGTTGTTATCATGTTCTACTGGTAGCTTCAATTGTAGTATTCTTGGTTACTATTCTCACTAGTACTGTCACCTGGTCTTCTACAACCAGGCCAGGTCTCTTCGCAGGAGAGAGAGCAGCAGAAGCAGCAGCAGGAGGAGCAGCAGAAGACAACGATGCCAGAGGTGACGAGGAATTCTACTCACGCACTGATACTTGCAAATCAAAATACAACCTTTAAACATCCCGCCTGTTTTTTCGCGGAAAAACTCAGAACCACCTCCAGCAAGAGCTGATAAGATCAAGGGGCTGCTGATCTGAAGATCCATGCAGCAGTTCAGGTTTTCGGGCGCCGATCCCTTACTTGGAGATTCCTGGACTTAGCAACTACATATAACTGAGCGTAGAACGCTACTACTTCTAGCCCCTTTACTGGCCCTACATAGATTATCTTGCATAAGTAGGGTTATGACCCAGCTATATGTTGTCAGTAATTGCTAGCCGTGAGGCAGACTGGTATTAAATTGGATTCTCTTTGCATCCCGACTTATACTACTATGACAGGCTGAGGGCCTGAACTAGAATACAGTTGCCATTATACCATAGTACTATAATTCCCAAGATACTAGGTACTCAGGAACATGCAGGTTTTTAGTATCCACCGCATTGCCCCGAATCCTGAAGGGGTCGTACCTGCCTCCCTTGGAGACACAGCCTGAACGACCATCGCAAGATCATAGTGTACATGGTGCTTCTCACGGATTGATGCAGCTCGCGAGATGTAGCCCCACAGTTTTAGGGTTTAGGGTTTAGGAGGATTTCCCGCTAATGGATTTCTGGCTCAGGGATTTAGGGGTTGTGGGGAGGTTCAGAGATTGAGGCTATGAGGCTTCAGGATTGGTAGCAGGTTTCGTGGTTTCTGCAAGTTTCACTCGACTCCCCGTACCTCCAGCAAAGAGGGTTCAGATTTCACTAGACTTGAGGCTAAAGGCTGGTGGTAGATTTGCTCCTCTTGAATGCAAGGACTCGCTGAAACCTTTCAGCCTTCACAAAAAGGTAGACAGATAGATGGAACGATTGAATGAGCAAATAAACGCGAAAGTAGATAGGTTTGTCTGCGAATGTATGTATAATATGCTGCGACTAGATTTTCTGGTGGCGGGCCACCTGCGTCAAATGTTGCAAGGCAATGCCTACATGTTTCTCCTGGAGTTCTGACAGAAAGAGAGTCTTCCTAGCGAATTCCTGCCGGTTGGAGCAACCAACAATGCAACTACTCTTCTCAACATCTGTGCACATGTGAAGATTCCACAAGCTTTTGGACCAAAAAACTGCATGACCCTAAGTACACTCAGAAGTGTCAGGGTCTAGGCATGATGCAGGATCCCACGCCCGCAGATCTTTCCGCTCTAGAAATTTCAGGGTTCAGGGTTAGGACAGAAAGTGGGTCTGCAGGGCTACCACCTCAAAAACTCGCCCAAACTCAGCTTGTATTACCCAGGGGCTCCAGTTACCTAAACAGTAAGTTCCTGGGTTATGCAGCTAACTATAGGGTATATAGAACGTAGACCCCATTATCTAGGTAACTGGGAGCCCTAGGGAAAGCTATGTGGCATGGCTTCATGCCGCAAACTTCCAAGACGGAAGTGCCTGTGATTGAATTCACATCGCGATCAGCAGTTGTCCACAAGCTGGTACAATGTGCTTCTCAATAAACCCCCTCCCCCTGTTTGGGACTATAAAGCAGTACCACCGGTGCTGATCGCAGACGGAAGCCTTTGAATCTGCCTTGCCCATTCCCAATTTATGTTCCTTCAATCCCTATATTCCCTGGTTTCCGTTTCATTTTCCATTTTCTTTTCCATTTGATTCTCGGTTATAAGGTTTAAGGCCCGCGTGAAGCAAAAGACCTTTGATGAGCCTGCACCAAGTACCGCGCAAAGCAAGCTACAGACCTGTGAGCCATAGTCTAAACTCCTGGTATCCCCCTTAATAGCCCATATATTAGTCCATTATTAGTCCCTATATAAACCTATATAACCCCCTTTAAGGAGTTTAGACTGTAGCTCATGTAGGTTCTTAACTGGCCAACAGCCGCTCCCAGTTTGAAAGGAGTCGAAACTCGTTTCAGTCTGCAGAATCCTACACTCCATCACCCTGCGACCTAGCCCTATGAAATCTTGGCACCCAAACCGTCTAAAGCCTCCCACTCTAAAACTTCCCAACCACTGAAGTTTCAGCCCCTAAGCCCATGCGAAACGGACAAGGCCACTTCGAATTCGACCCCACGAGGGCGAAAGCCCGAGGATCAGCCTGTCCTGCGTGTTTAGGTTTAGGGTATAGGATTTCGAGTTTAGG
>CAJNIZ010032868.1:9962-35328 GCA_905231905.1 Symbiodinium pilosum | reverse complement strand
ACCTTAAGCACTAAACCCCAAACCTTGAACCCAACCCTGAACCGTGTTCTACCCAGAACCCTGGTCGTGGAGTCCAACTTCTAGCCCCCCTTCCAAAAAACTGACGGGTTATAGTCGCCCTTAAGTAGATAGGGGTTGTATTGGGGTTATATTGGGATAATGGAAGTTTAGGGAATATAGTCCCCCTTAAGTAGATAGAATATGGCTTTGGGTATGCTATAATAAGATCCTCAGATACCCCATATTCTATCTACATAAGGGGGACTATAGAGCTTCAAGTCTAGGATTCGGAATTTAGGGTGAAGCGTTTAGGGTTTGAAGTTGAGTTTAAGGTTTAGAGTTTAGAATTTCGGGTGTGACAAGAGACGTTGCTCGAAAAATGCGTGCCTGCCCTCCTACAATCCTGGTACAGATTACAATCTTGCGTGTTTGTTGGGATTATGTCAAACCAGATCCCGAATTGTTTTCACGACCCCCACCAAAGCGGGATGTGAAAGAATATGGTATATGAAAGTGATAGTATATTATAGCCTAGTATAGTATATTATAGTATATTATAGCATCTCATAATATGTTATATTATGGTATATTAAGAATGAAACCGAAAACAAAAACAGGGAGGGCTGAGGAGTCCTCGACGGAATCGGCGCGGTGGCCTTTGAAAAGTACCACCTGAGCCATGATCTAAACTCCTAGTACTGTAGTAGTCCCCTATAAAACCCACTATATAACCCAGTTTAAGGAGTTTAGACTATTGCTCAGATTCATCTGAGCACGGTTCACGGCTTAGACTTAGGCGTTGAACGCTTAGGGCTCACTCAAAAAATCCCAACGTCAAGGTTCAAGCTTGCACCCTCGCGGTTTGGGGCAGCCCGAGGATAGTAGAAGGCATAGTTTAGGGCTTTAGGGTTCAGGGGTTTGGGGTTTGGTCTTTGCTGCTTCAGCTTGTGGCAGGGCACTGGGGCTTTCCAATCCAAATTCCCAACGATGCTTGCAGGTTCTTCGGCATGACTCACCCGGAAAATTATCGGAAACAAAAACAACGAAATGGCCAGATTGAGCATCGCAACAGCGACACAGGCATTCAAAACTGCAAGATTTGCGAAAAAAGAACGCAAGCATGATGGAAATGATGGCCATGCCAATGAGCGATAAAAACAACTTGAATTCCAAGCCTGTCTCCCCCTCGACTCAAAAACAGAGCAAAAGGCAGGACCAGCTGTTGCTCGTGGCAAGCAAACAGTAGCTCTCAGCTGGGAATAACCAAGCAGTTGCAGCCAGACGTAGAAAGCCCCAAGCAGTGGACCACAAAACCCTATGCGCCTTTGCCCCATCGGATCTGCTGAAGGATCGGAGGCACGGTGCTATCAACACCTCAACCCTTCCTAAGACCATCCTGCAGAGAGCCACAAATCTGTACGAGGGTAGTGGATAGTGAGGCAGGGACAAACATGTAACCAACATGTCGGGCATTTCTAAAAAAAGTACAGCTAAGCCTTGGGAGTCCGTGTAAGTAGGCTTTGCTATTCTTATACTCTCTATGGACACAACCCCTAGACTGGCGAACCTCTACGCCTAAGCCCTACAAACCCCGAAACCCCAAACTTACTGGCGGTTCGTAGGGAATAGGGGAATATAATCCCTACAGAACCCCTATACCCCTTCTTCCCTACTAACCCTAAACCCGAAACCCCAAACGCTGTCATATCCCCGAAGCTCCATAATTTGCAGTCAGGGCGCCACATCCAAGTCGCTGCGGCTTCCGGCGCCGGTGGGTGGCAGGCCCAGGTCGGTAACTCGCTTAGAGTTTAGGGTTTAGTGTTTAGGGTTTAGGGTGTGGGGTTTAGGGATAATATACGGATCATATATGGATAATGGAAAAGAAAATGGAAACTACTACTATGGGGTTTAAGGTTTAGGGTTTAGAGTGTAGGGTTTCTGGTTTATGGTGTAGGGTTTCGGGTTTAGCGTTTCGGTTTAATTAGCGTGTAGGGTTTAGGGCTTCAAGTTGAGAAACCACTTTGCCAGAAAGTGTCGGGCTTTAATTTAGGGCTTAACAAGGTTTAATTCTGATTTGGGGATATTTGGGGTGCAGGGTTTAGAGATGAGGGTTTACCACGGTTCAAAATTCTGGGCTGATTGTATTACATGGCTTTGGGGTGCTTCTTGCCTCCATTCTCAGCAGTTGTTCATTTGTGGCTTCGTCAGCGGAACCGCGAGTCAGAGAGGAAATCCAACCCTAAACCCTAAACCCTCAACCCCAAAACCTAACCCTAAAACCTAAACCCTGAACCCTAAAACCTAAACCCTAAAACCTAAACCCTAAACCCTAAAGTTCTGCATGGCAACCTACGGGCATCACCTTGGAATACAGGTCAGTCACAGCACCTAAGCGCCCGGCCATAGGATCCGAAGGGCTCTAGCCTGAAATCACGGCCAGCGAAGACCCGCGCAAGGTCCTGCTGGTTTAAGGCATAGGATTTGCGCTTCTGAGTTGAGGGTTTATTGGGGATTTGACCTTTCCCTAAACCCTAAACCCTGTGGCAGGGCTTAGGTCTAAAATTTGGGGTTTCGGGTATGCAGCTCTCAGGACGCTAAGGTTTAGGGTGTTTAGAAAGTTGTGCGTTTGAAGCTGAGGGTCAGAGTCCAGGGGTTGAGGGAGCCGGCTTTTAGAGCCTTGGGAGTTCAAGCCAAAAGGGTTAATGGTAGAAAATAGGTTGAGTGATCCCCTCTTGCGGTGACTCTTAGCGGGTAGGGGTCTTTATTAGGAATAGGCTTCAGCAATCATGGTCGCAGATTTCAAGTTGGAAACGTCCCATAGCAAGATTGAGCCGTGGGCCTTGATTGAATTGATTTTATTGATCGATTTCGACTTTGCGTAACTCGCACAGCCCTATGGCTGAAATGCTTAATGCCGAGCCCAACATCTTCATTCCAGATCCCTGAACTTGAATAACTTCAACTGACTGTCTTCAACACCAACCTGCCAAATCCTCTACGACTCAGCAGTTCAGACTTTACTCACTGCATGGCGATTCAGGAAACCATCTTCGCAGACTCTACAGAGTTTCCCATGTAAAGCCTCATAAATCCTATAAAGGCCTGCATGATCTATACAAGGTTGCCACAACTCACCAAATTCCTGTGTAGAGCAACTGCAAAAAAAACTTTAAACCCTGAACACTTAAACCCTAAACCCTACAACTTACCCAATTCCTGTGTAGATCCCTAAACCCTAAACCTAATACAAGTGAAGACTTCTTGCTTCTTGCTTTTTCCCCCACAAGCAGAGCGTTTGCACACCGGGGCGACTTAGCGCTGCTGCCTCACATGTGGAGTTCGTGATCCAAGGTGTTAGGCATGGGGCTTGGGGATGCGGGGGTTTAGGGTTTAAGGTTAGGGGTTTAAGGGTTTAGGAGTTGAGGCTGTGCGGTTTGGGGTTTAGGGTTTGGGGTTTAGGATGAAAGGTTTAGGGGATTAGGGTTTTGGGTTTGGGTTTGGGGTTTGGGGAGTTAGCATTTAGTTTGGGACAAGGCGCAAACTGCTCCATAAACAGATGGGCAGCATGCTCACGGATCAATGGAGGCCCATCGACACTTTCTGAAGCATCTAGTATGGAGACGCTTGGGCCTAAAAACTCAGATTTTTTCTGCGCAGGAGGTAGAGTGAAGGCACCATAGAATTCAAAGAACAAGAGACTTTGGGTTGGATTTTAGCACTTAATGGCCTCTACAGAATTAGCACAGGGTTTGGGGGGCCGTATTCTGCTATGAGCATAGAAGGTTTACAAGACGATATTCTGAATATTGTTGTTGCTGACAATACTGTATAGTTCTTGAGATGGCTTTGGCAGCTCCCTTGCTTCAAACTCACTTGCAAGTGCTGAGACCACACCTGCAGCCAGCTTGAGAGGAACAATGAAGATTCGGCAAAAAGTGCTGCTCACCTCACTTCCAACTTAATTAGTCCCAAACCCAGAAGCTTCCTGGCATGATTGGCGTGGAAGAAAAACCTCTGCTGAAGAATACTTGTGACAGCCCATAGCCAGTGAGGCCTTCGGGCAACCTTTGCACGGCCAAAAAACTCCGAGGGGAGAAATACGCCCGTATCTGAATCTGAACCCTGAAATCCAGAGGCAAGCTAAACACTACACCCTAAGCTCCGAGCCCCCCTGTCTTTGTAGTCAAGGTTGCCCATCTTGAGGTTTATTTGGGTCATATCAAGGGTTTAGGCCGGCTTTCAACCCCAAATCTCTCCCAAACTCAGACCAAAAAACCTCAAGGCAAGCATGCAACCTCAACAAACTCTAAAACCTAAACCCAAACCCCCTGAACTCTAAACCCTAGACCCTACGCAGCCTCACAATCTTAACACTGTTGACTCGAAGAGGGCCGCCATAAAGGGCTCCTTCACCATGAATCAAGGGGAGGGATTTTAGGGTTTTGGAGGTTTTAGGGCTGTTGGGTGTTACATCGGGGACATATAATGGACAAGAAATTGGAAGCTACTATTTAAGGTTTAGGGTTCTGGTTTTAGGGTTTGGGGGGGTGTTGGTGGTTTTAGAGCTTCACGGTTTTTCTTGCAGGGAGTTTTAGGGAGCTGCATGGTAAACCCAATCAAGGTTGCCGGACACCTTTAGGCTTCCTGAAAAATCTGGCTTTTCGCTGCAGGGTCCACCCCCTACCCTGCCTCATAGTCTCACTGCAGTACAACTTCATATTACCGGAGACTGACCTGGTCTTTGCAAGCCTCACCATACTCACCTTTGAAAATGAACTTTCGGGAATGGTTCGGCCCAGAAGCCGGCATGAGGTGGCGCCCTCCCGTAGGACTCCCGAATTGAGATCTACCCTTAAGACCCACACCTGCCCCCATCTTGAATATTCCTTTGTGGAATGCTATAACATACTTGATCTGGAGGGGTGGGAGTGTTAGTATTAGGGGGAGGGGATTACACTTGCAGAGTCTACTTCAGCGGATTAACCAAGACAAGCATTTCCTTCAAATCAGATTTCGACAAGCGCCCAAGCAATCTTACAGAGCATTGGGGTGTGTAACACCCCTGTCTAAAAAGCTACACAGAGGAACTGCAGTTCTCATGCTGGTCTAGTGTGGGGCCCAAGCGACATGACTGCAAAGTGACCTTGGTATTCCTTGTTGGCTGAGCTCTAGTAGAATACATTGAAATCTAGTCAACAATGACCCAGCAAACGAACCCAAAAACAAACGTTGGCAAACCCTGAACCGTGGACCATGCTAGCCAAATTCCTGGTCCACAACAGACTTCTGCTCACTTTCGGCCTGGCAAGCAGTTTTGGGGAATACATTTTAGGTGTTTGAGTCAAGACTTCCAGAACCATTGGCTTTGTAGCTGACGGGGTGTAGACGTAGAGTTTAGGGATTCTAGCTACAGACTCTCTTCATAGTATTTGCGAGCTATCTCCTCCAGGAGATGATTTCATAGGCATGCCAGGACAGGTTTGAGATGCAATGTTTAGCACTACCGAGTACCGTTTTTTTTTGGTGGTTAAACTCGGTAAGATTATATTCCTTATTTATGATACTATACCCCAAAAGGAGGATAGAATCTTAATCTATATCCGGTGCCATAATATCCCCAGATGAAATACTACTCTACTGACGTTAAGAGGCTCCGACGCGGTTTGCCTCACTTCTGCGTCAAGGCGGCCAAGGGAAGGTACTTTGGGGCGAAGTGTGTTGGACGTAGGTTTCTGGGTTCAGGGTTTCTCAGAGCAAGGGGCAAACTAGCAATGGCTTCCAAAAATTTGGTTTGCTGAGGGTATAGCCCGGACAATGAACCTATTCCTGAAGAAGTGATGATAAATACCCCACTATAGTACCGTGCTATACTGGAGGGAATATTTACTGCTATGGATATTGTCTACATTCCGAATACAGAAAGTATGGAGAGATGCACAGCACAACCTGAGCATTTCATCAATTGCAAGCCTTCTGGAGGTCAACGTCCGCGTAGTTACTCATCCTTGGGCAAGAGTCACCCTAAACCCTAAACCCCTCAACCCTGAACCCTAAACCGAGTAGTCTTCGGGATTCAGGGTCCAGCTCTTAGGATTCAGGGCCCGGGAGCTTTTAGAACTTGGGATTTATGGCTGGGCGTGGAATGAACAAAGGCTTGGCGTCTGCGTTGCTCCACAAAGCTCTGAGGGGGGTACCAATCAAACAGCCATTGCGGAGTGATGCATTTGGAGCCGAACGGGCAGTCTACTATATATGTTCGTGGTAGGTTAGAAGAATCTGCTTGAGACCAAGTTTAGAATGGGGCACCCTGGTATAGACGCCAATATACTGCAGTCCTTATTTTGGGGACCCCTAAAAGGTACCCCTAGTTCCTGGAAACCTAATAATTAGAACGGAGGAGCAGCTCTTCCGCCACGGCCGACAATACATTAGGACCTCCCTCGTCACCCTGGGATGGAAACCCGATAGGCTCTGACATCACCTACGGATACAACAGAGCCAGTCAAGGGTGTTAAGGCATGCTTCAAGTGTAGTAGGCTGTTAGGGTTTAGGCTTTATAGATTTAGACTACAAAGGAAGATAAACCTGCAGCATTCTATGGCAATCAGCCCCTTATGAATTGAAAAGATGGCTCTGGAGCAACCGTGCAAACAAGGTGACTTGACCACGATGTCGGCCCGCTCGATCATCTTTTCATCCTCTGCAGTGGAGCGTGACTTAGTCCTAAAACCGCAAGACGCGGGCCTTGATGACAAACTACATCGATGAAAACAGTCGGGACAGGGACAGGTCAAAGCTAAGGGTGTGCCTAAAGAACAGCTCTGAAGCCTAGTGATATGACAAGCAAAACTTCAAGCACCACGGAGGAGTGAATTCAACCAAGAACACGCAGACCCCAGGTTGGAACATCACAAAGTCTACATGCCTGAAGAAAACCCCTGTACCTCAGATCCTAAGTCAAAACCTCCAACATGAATGCTACCCCTTAAATCAGAAAGACTAAGCTGTGTGAAAAACTGATCAGGCATGATCCAAATCATGAAGCCAATGCTCGTCTACATGCGATGCATGCATCTGTGAAGCCCAAGCGCGGTTAAGCTTTAGGGTTTAGGGTACATACAGTTGCATCGGAATCCACACTGATACGCACGGCCTAACGGACCGAAACCTTGGGCCATCAGCTCTACGGTCTTAACTCTAAATCTCCGACCTCAATGGAAATCCTAAAGCGTACATCCTAAGCTCTAAATCCTCAAGCCAAAACACCCCTAACTCCATATACAGCATTCAAAACCTAAAATCAAAAGTCGAAGTTCTATGCTCAAACCCTACCAATACCTCCAAAAACCCTGAACTGAATTCAAACCTTTAATCCTAAATCACAGTTAACCTAAATCCAGAACCCTAAACATCCCTAAACCTTAACCCTGCAGGATCCTTAACCCGACCCTGAACCCGAAGCCCTAGACCCTTAACCCTGACCCTCAAACCTTAACCCTAAATACCCCTGAACCCCAAATAGCCCTAAATTCTGAACCCTAAACCCAAACAACCCTAAACCCCAAGCCCTATGTAACCCTATATAACCCTAAACCCTAAACCCTGAGCCCTATGCAACCCTATATAACCCTAAACCCTAAACCCAAAATAATCCTAAACCCTAAGCCCCATATAAGCCTAAATAACCCTAAACCCTAAGCCCCATATAACCCTAAATAACCCTAAACCCTAAGCCCTAAACCCTATATAACCCTAAACCCTAAACCCTGAAGAGGGACCTTGGGGATGATCTTTCTGCCGGAGGCCACAGTCCCCACCACTTCGCCTGCCATTGCGCAAGCTCGTAGGAGACCGGAGGTTGGGGGATTTAGGGTTTAGATTTTCAGGATGAGGGTTTAGGGTTTAGATTTTAGAGTTTAGACCGTAGGGTAAAGGGTGAAGAGTCTGGGCTTACCTAGATGTAGAATGTCCGGTTTAGGATGTAAGGTTTAAGGCCTAGCTGAATAGAATAATGAAGAATCAAATGCAAAAATGAAATGGTAACTGGGTTGACATAGCGGCTTCATGAGGCTTATATACAGCGGCCGATTTCATCAGAATAGGGCTTTGAGGTGCATATACCCTTGGCCGTTGAATGATTACAAGGCAATTTAATTGTAAATATTTGCGCTTCCAAAGTAGGGGGCTCAAAGCTTAAACCCTTGCTTGAATATTAGGGGCTCGTGGCAAAGAAGAGGCAACTCTATAAAGCTCCAGTCAGCTCCAGGAAACCCATCCTTACACGTTTACCCTGTTTCCGGGCGGGACAACTTTGCAGTTCCTGTCTGTGGTACCATTTTACAGCTGGATCAACTGCTGCTGCTCCTCCTCCTCACTGCTGCTGCTGCCACTGCCGCTGCTGCTCGTACTACTCTTCTTTTTCTTACTCCTGCTACTGTTACTCCACGTGACAGTACTGCTGCCTGAAAGTAATCCTACTATTTTTGCTGCGCTTTCTTCCGGACGGTCACCATGTGCACACCGCGGCCTCCAAGTTCCTTGATTCTCTCTTTGCACTTGAAGAGGCCTGGGAGAAAGAATTGGTTTCAGAGAGGAGTTTTTGGGCTGAAGTCTGGAGCTCTGAAATTTTGTGTGGGTTTTGGGTGTGAGCTGTGCGGACTAGGGCAAAGCCTTACGGTCTACGCAGACTGTGGGAGGTTCGGGTTCAGAGCTTAGGATTCTTTAGCTTGATGTTTCTCAGAGTTCGGTCTAACATATTCTTCCGTTTCCGGCCCCCAGTCAGCATGCATACTCCCGCGAGAAACCCATTTGAATCAGGAACCCCAATGAATGCCAGGCCCTCGCCAAAAAAATCAGAGAAAGTGCGGCATGCGCCGGTATTAACTATGTCTCGCTTCTTAAAGAATTTCTCAGAAGCTCAAGCGAAGACCCAGACTTTCTTCCTCAGTCGACCGTAGACCTATACCCATAAACTTAAGACCCCTTCGCCAGTCAAGTTGCCGTTGTTGACGCCGCAATATTTCTGTCCAAGGTCGAACCTAGTGCTTGTGCCTGCAGGTATCGCAGATCGGGGCCATTTATGAAATTTTTAACGGTGAGTAGATAGATTCGAGTATTCAGGTGATTAAGCAAAATGGGCGCCTTCAGAATGACCTGAAGATGCTGCATCGGGACATGTCGTATCCACGCAGGAATTGTCGTGGCTACGCAAGGGTAAGTGCTTCCTCCAAGAACACCAGCATGAACGTTGGGTTTGGTGTGGACGTTTTCAGAAATGCATGGAGGGAGGAAGTCTTAGGACCCCCCTGATACAGTAATGTGTAGGGTATGGGCTATGTAAGGTGGTGCATGATGTCCTCCCACCCTAAACCCTGAACCCTAAACCCTAAACCCCAATAGGATTTGGCTGTCAAGGCATCTAGGCCTCGATGTGCCTCGATACTTGGCTTTTAGCTATATGTAGAGACAGGGCAGCACTGCGCATAATTAGTGGACGCCAATGCTGACTATTGCCAGTTTTGTTGAATTACTATATCGGGAATGTGTGTTATCAGGGGGTGGGGAAGTTGGGCTTATGACCAATTGTCTCCTGGGGCCTGCCAGCATGAAAAAAAAGGGGGACTTGACACTTCCTAATGCGAGCAGGCTACCTGCAGAGGGCACTTCATAACCCTGAAACCCTAAACCCCACAACGTTAGACCCACAGCCCAGAACCCCGCACCCCTCAAGACACCATGCTACGCCCCATGAACCCCGGGCATTGCAGCAGATTCGGGATCCCAAGTGGCGCAATGCTTCTTCCGTCCACAGTATGACCCATAAAGACAATCTTTTGGCAACCCAGACCCTATAGACACTACTGTAAACCCCTTGGCCCATGAAGACACTTTTCTTTTTATCCCAAACCCCAAACCCCAAAACCCTGAACCCTAAACCCTAAAAAGGGGTGCCCTGAAACCCCCCATGGGCCTATGAAGACAATCTTCTGGTCCGCGATCTTGATGCCACTCGACCGAGCCGGCGAGCGCGAGCGGTCCCGAGCTGCCATGGCTCGCACTCGAGACAATCAGGTTGAACTATCCCCCTAGAATGGAGAATCAAATGGAAAAGAACATGGAAAATGAAATGGAAACTGGGATTATGGGGTAGTTTATAAGGATTGTATTGGGAGTGCTTAAAACCTTTGGATTTAGAAGGTGGTTTGAAACAGCAAATGCGAAGTACCATAGTCTTTAGGGTTTGTGGATTTCTGAATTCTGGAAGCATTAGCGGGTGTAAGTTGTCTGAGAGCTTAGAAGGAACAACTATCTCGGGTGCACAGCCTCCAGAGGGCTTCTATTGGGCTTTAGAAGCATGACTTGTCATGTAGAGTTAATACAAACAAGGCTTTACAGCAGTTGTATGGATTGTCAACTCTTGCTTGGGTTCCTGCAGAGGTTCACGCGGAGTATCATTGAGGAATTGTCTGGCACTTGGGCTTATCTCTTGGCAAGTTTGGTATGCTTGAAGCGGGCTAGGAGAAGGATGGGGTAAACCCTAAACCCTAAACCCTAAACCCTAAAGCCCTAAACCCTAAGGAACTTAGCAGTTAAGAGGTCATTGACTTGGGATGCAAAGCCCGTCATACGCTTTGACTGCATACCGGCGCTTCGAGCCCAGAGGTCGACAAACCGCACACGTTCCGGCAGCAGCCTCTTTGTGGCGTAGGGCTCAGGTTGGGGCAAATGGCTTCCCAATACCCTTGAGTAAATAGAATATGGCTTTGGGTATAGTACAATAAGATCCCCACATACCTGTACTATCCTGTACTTAAGGGGGACTAGATGCGTCCATACAAAAAGGTAGATGGTCGTGAGAGGATGCTGCTGGTAATTCTACTCAGACTTCTGCAGTTGGCCTTTCTGAAAATCCCCCTGTCCTTGTTCTGATACTCCCAACATCTCCGGTGTGATAGGTACTTGTATCCTCGATGACAGTGTTTGAGCAGAACTGGCATCCATCTTCAACACTGATGCCCTAAACCCCCTAGACTGTGAGATTTCTCATGGCAGGGCTATTGTGACATGCCCCGAAAGAAGAGAGTGCATACCCAGACAGAATGAAGAGACAAACTACGATTTGTAGGCACCCCCACACACCCTGAAGCCTCAATCTCCCTGAACCCTTAGCCCCCCCGAAGAGTTCCCTTTAAGCCTGCCTTAAGCCCCCTCAAATTCCCCCGTTAAGCCCCTCATCAAGACTCTAAAAATTAACCTCTGGGTAGCAAGGGTTGATTTCTTTTCCGATTGGTTACCCGTTGTAGTTATTTCAATGTTCTTGTCCTTTGCTTCATTCCCTGCTAGCCAGAGGTAAGGCAAGCCCTCCACTGTCCTTCTCAAGCCGCCGAAGAAGGCGGCGCTCGGGGGAGCTATCCTTGCGGACCCAGAACCAAAGGTTTTTGTGTGTTTGGGGCTTCGGGTTTTGGGCTTTGGGGGTATAGAAATTGGGTCCTGGCTTTTGTTTGGGGAAATGTGGGTTTTCAGTATATGGCTTCTGTGCATCTTTTTCAGGGCAAAGAAATACACCGAAACCCTGGAATGGTCTTGCTTTGCATAGGCCTTTTGCTTTGCGTACAAGAACCCCACGCACCTGTGTCAGGCTACGAGGCACGGCTGCTGGGGATGATGCCTCAGGATCTAGGTATGTATACTACAAAACACTAGGCCTATATCCTCCATGACGGGTACTATAAGAAATCGCCTGGTTGCAACTTGGGTTTTCCCTACCCAGCTTAGGATTTCCAGTCAAGGAGTTACTGGTTAGATCGGCAGTAGCATCTTATCTCTCAAACTTCCACGTCCTCTCCTGCAAGCCACATTTGGATTCTCGGGAGGACTCCGTTGGGGTCTGAAAACTATCGGTAATCATCAGTCTCCACAAACCCTCCGTTTTAGGAGAACCCAAGGATAATGGATCTCCAAACCAGAAGTCGTAAGCCCAAGACTCCGCTTGTCCTAGAACCGAAAGTCTTGAAGGGTAAAGCGCTTTTACACTGAAGCAAATACAGGCAGCATATGCTAAGTTTTTGCGTGCCTCTGCTAGGTGGACATCAAAACCCACACGTCCCGCCTGGGTATTGTCGCGATTGATTTTCGCGAAAGCTAGGTCGACCGCTACGTTCTGCGCTGCCGCCTTCAAAGAGCATAGGGTGCTGTTTAAGGCCGGAGGGTCCACATATACAACCATTAGGGAATTGGGACCCATACTTCCTTCTATAGTATGGTTATTTTGGGGCCTAATTCCCTAATTCTTGTATATACCCTAAACCTAAACCTAAACCCCTTAACCCTAAACCCTAAATCCCTAAACCCTAAACCCCTACGCCCTAAACCCCTGTATATATGGACCCTCTGGGAAGGCTATGAGTCCGTCTATTCGGAATGGTTTTGAGTCGAAGGTCTAGAGTCTAAGGGTAAGTTAGGCTTGGGGTTTTGGTGCTTGAGGTGTACGAATTTGGAATTGAATCTCGGGTTGAAGACTGCAGCCCTGGGAATGAGCAGCAGGGATTTGAGACCTAGGGTTGAGGGTTTACGCCTTATAGGAGTGGTATAGAAGGCCTATGGGAGCAGGCTACTGACATGCCAACCAGTAAAAGGCTATGAGTCCCAAAGCCTGAACCATAAAAGCTATACAGCCCTAACATGTCCTAAGTTCTAGACCGTAACTTCAAAATCCAGAACTTTGAACCCTGAACCCGGACCCCTTCCCCCCGA
Organism: Symbiodinium pilosum; assembly: GCA_905231905.1. NCBI lineage: Eukaryota > Dinophyceae > Suessiales > Symbiodiniaceae > Symbiodinium > Symbiodinium pilosum. Next base: position 22,575 of record CAJNIZ010032868.1, on the reverse strand, counting down.
ATCCTAAACAACCCTACGAGCCCATGTTCCCAACAAAGGCCTGAAAGATGGGCCAGCTTTTCCTAGAGGCACACAATGGTGCAATGTATGGGAACTGCTTTGGGGATCCGCCCGCTCACTGCCTACAAAACCCGAAGCTCTAAACCCTGAACTAGCTTCAATAACGTTTTTCATCCTTCATTCCCACAAAGCATAAGGAAGCAAACTCTAAACCCTGTTAATTCCCCTATATATCCTTACATACCTCTATAGTCCTATAGCACTGTATCTCTGTTGACCCCTAGATCCCTGTGAGACCCTGCGTATCCCTGTTACGTCCGTAGATCTCCCTATACAACCCCCATATGGGAATACCTGCAGGAATCTAGCGATACATAAGGAATCCAAACGGATTCTGGGGATCCTTATCTAGGGATTGTATAGGAAGAACTGGATAAACCTCCATATTGAGGTTTAGGGCGTTGGGCTTAGGATGCATATTTACGGTTTGAAGTTGAGAGTTGTACGGTACCATGAAACAGACCAAAAGGACATTCTAGGGGATACGTTGAAAACCTCCCCTATATGAGCTATAGTCTATACTCCTAATATCCTCCTTAATCACCCTATGATGCTCCCATCTACAATCCCCTATATAACCCCCTTTAAGGCCTTAGACCCTAAACCCTAAACCCTATGTCATATCATCCCTTACATAACCCCGACTTTAAGGATATAGTCCCATTTATATATATATATATATCTGGTAAATATGGTTTCTATCCCCCTTTACGGAGTTTAGAGCCTAAACCCTAAACTCTTAGTTCTAAACCCCAAACTCTAAATCCTAAACCCTGTATATTTTTTCTATACCCCTTTAAGGGGTTTAGACTCCTGCGCTAATACAGCTCTTCAGGACATTTCGAAGGAGAGCTCCTCGGCTTCTTCGGATCCCCAAGCGAGACAGTCCTCCTCGTTGACAGGATCGAGTTTAGATTTTCGGGTTCAGGGGGTTAAGGTTTTGGGCTTAAGGTCTAGGGTTTAGGGTGGGCTTAGGGTCTAGGATTTGAGGATTTAGGATCTAGTTCGGATTTATGGTCCAGGGTTTTTGGGGTTAGGGGGTTTGGGGGTTTTTGAGTTTAGGGTTTAGGCTTTGAGGTTTTGGGATTAAGGTTTAGGGTTTAGCGTTTGAGGATTCAGGGTTTTAAGTAGTTATGGCATTAGGAATGGACCTCTCTAGTCCCTAAGCCCTGAACCCTGTCCCATATAATCACCAATGCCCACATTCCCCACGAAGCACCGGAGAACTGGATGAACAACTGTTGGGGTTTAAGGCCTAGTGCAAGTACATGAGCGTTCAACCTGCAACCCTCAGCCATATCATTGAAAATCTTCCAGCGTGCTTTGCAAGGCTTGCTTTAGGGGTCGGATTCAGGGTGTAGGGTTGAGCGTTTAGGGCTTAGGTTCCCGTAAAAGAAGGTTCCCAATAGCTTTCTAAACTTGAAGCAATGAACCCCAACCCCAAGCCCTATACCCTAGACCTTAAGCCCTAAACCTCTACCTCTGAACCTCTCATGCCCTACTAGCCTTTAGGCTCTAGGTAGAGAGTAATTAGCAGCGTAAGCAGCTCAACACCTGCAGTTGTCCAACATTCCAAAGCGACATGTATGGCAGGAATCTAACTTCTGATCACAAAATTTCAAAAAGGACGACAAATAAATGTAAACGTTCACATCATTGAGTGCTTCTTCATAGGTTGCTTTCGTGGCAAAGCTTGAGAATTCACAGCGTGGAGTCCAGATACAGGGGTTGTAGCAATATATATATATATATGTATGTGTGTGTGGATGTTTCCATAGTTACGCAGTGTAGACAGCAATACACTATCATAAGGTATGGCGCAGACTTCAAAATCTCCATCAATGCTTGAATCTCGAAACCTGACGACTCCATCCTGGCTCAAGCCACCACACATCATCTCGTGGCATCACGTTAACGTGCTACTCATAGAGGCCCTCTCACAAGGCATCTGAAAATAAACAAGTCGAAATACAGTACAGGACCTTAGCAAGTTTGGAGTTTCCCATACAGCCCAATAACATTCAATCTCTGATTTACAACAGGCAGACCTAGCCAGGACCATGCTTCCCAAGGCCATTAAGCGACAACAAGGGCGTGACGTTTGTATTCCAAACCAGATACGACCTTCGCAAGCATACAACTCCCCAAAACTCTATATCACCCCTGAGCCTTGAAACATGTATGCCTTAAAACATGTATCTTCAAGAAGCTGGTCTATGGGGCTTCAAAACTCAACCACGAAGTCGAAACAGAATCCTAGGATTGACATGTCCATGCCTCCCTGGGACATACGTCCATTCCTCCTCTAGTGAGTGGTATTTAGGTACCCCAACCCCTAAAACTGTCATATGATGGGGTCCAGGTCCTAGTTCTAGAAGCAAGACCAACACAGAATGACAGTGACAACTCATCCCAAAACCTAAACCTAAACTCCGTGAAACCTAAAGATCCCAAAATTCAAACCCTAAACTCTACACGCGGAACCCTTAAGTCCAAACAAAGGGCTACGGTGGGTACTAAAAACCATGCATGACCCTAAGAACCTTATTTGGGGAATTATGGTATCACAGCATGCTAAGGTCATGCTGGATTCTTCATATATCAACTTTGTAAACCCCTACACAGTCCCAGTTTTCCATGACATTTTCCTGTGTCTTTTCCATTTGCTTCTCTATCATCGGGGGCATATCCCTAGACCCTGACCATAACCCTAAACCCTAAACCCTAAACCCTAAACCCTATACAACACCACTGAACATTATCTCTGTCTTAGCCCCCAAGGCATCCCAAGGCTTTCGGGCCTCGTAGTTGTCGCCTTCCACCTTCCGGCTCGGCTTTCGGGGTTGTACAGGGGATCTAGGAATCCTAAGTCCTCCGCACTAAAACCTAAAAACCCTAGCCCTAACCCCTAAACCCTATATAAACCTAAATAAGGTCAATAGGCTTAGTGCAGCAGACCGAGGGCTGAAAAACGCTTCTAAATTTCGAATTGAAGGTCAGGGTTTAGAGTTTAGTGTTTAGGAGGTTTAGGTTTAGGGGTTTAGGGGTTCAGGGGTTCAGGGGTTCAGGGGTTCAGGGGTTCAGCGGTTTAAGGTTCATGATGTGTGTATGGGTTGCCCTGGAAACTCAAATGCATGTAGTCCTCTAGTAGGCCTCTAGGCTGCAAGCATCAGAAATACCGATCTAACCTCATACCGACTGATATTTCACGCTCGGAACCTGAAAGGACTGCTGACAGCCTACAGCCTGAAGCAATATCAAGAAAGAGGTGTAACACAAGGCGTTCTACACTTGCAAATACTACTGCGGGTTGTTTTCAACAGCAGACAACATGTCCCTGCTTAAATACGTGGAACAGGGAACCCAGAAGAAGCTCTTGAGAATGGAAAACCCTAAACCCTAAACCCCAAACCCTAAAACTGTGTAGAGACAGTGGATAAAGGCTCTGAGGCCTGAAGAATCATAAGATTAGGGTTTAGGGTTTTGGGTTTTGGGTTTAGGGTTTAGCAAGGAGATCCTCAAAACAAGAAGTCCCAGCTGACTTGGGAAAAAAGGCATCAAAGGAACAAGAAAATGGAAGATGAAGTGGAAACTGGTTTATGTAGCAATTATAGATAAGGATTATGGAATGTAGTGGCTGAAATAAATTCCAATATCATTTTGAAGTGAATTTGAGGTAGCCTGTACCATACTTATACAAGGAATCTAGATCCACAAGATTGATTGGTTGGTAGTTCTTTGGGCCCCCACTCAGCTATTGCTCTGAATCATTCCGACAAATGCCTTCACCAGTAGTTCCAAAGCTTTTGGTTGCAAACCTGAGAAATCCTCAGCCTGAAGTTCTGTAAGCCTATCAAGATATGAAATGTATTGAAATGCGCCAATGAGATTACCCATGCAAAGGGTCTAGGATGTCAGCAGACCTGGCTCACCTGAGGCCTGAGGGAGGTCCATGTCACAGTTCCTTCACCCCAGAGGTTTCCCGAGGACCTAGTAAGAACGGCGGGACCTCTCAAAATGTGGGCCCGTAAGAGGCTCTGGGACTGTAAGACTCTTGGGTCCGCTTGAGGATTCTTTACGTCGGGGTTATATGCGGAATATAGTATATGGATATGGATATATTGGGATCATGGAAAAGAAAATGGAAACTACTATTTAGGGTTTAGGGTTTAGGGACTCTCTCTTCTTCGGCCGTTTCTTGCGATTATAGCGATGCCAGCAACTTCACGCACCCAGGAAACAGCCTCAATCGGAGTCCCAAAGCAAGCCTCACCCCAAGCCCAAGCCCCATGCCATGTCAAAACCAGAGCATCGTCGAAGACCCACCCATCCCCAACTCCTAATCCCTATAGTTGCGGCTAGGCCCCGACTCTCACAACCTGACCCCTTCCCCAAACCCCAAAACCCCGAAACAGCTCCAGCCTCTACATCTTCAAACTCTTCCTCAGCCTGGCAATGAAACTTCAGGATGATTACCTACACCTCCTTACTGGTGCTTTAGAGGGAGTGGGGGCGTAGATGTAAGCACCACTACAGGGTTAGATGTGGGGATTATATCGAGATTATTAATTACAGGGATCCACTCCCCGAACTCCCTTAAGCACCAGTAAGCTTCTACCTTCGCAAAGTTGCCTTGCTTGGGTACAATTCTGGCGTGTTGGGAAGGAAACAGATATGATGAAAAGTTTGGGGGCTTTGAACCTCCGGTATTCATCTTCACCTGTCACGGCCATACAACGGCATACATGCGGCTTACAGCTGATATGCAAAGGGCCGCCGTACGGCAACAGCTCTGAACTCTCGCGAGAGAAGCACCTGAAACTACCAAGGATGAAAGTATATACTATACTATTACAATGTTTTGGTGACTCTAAAGGGTGCAAGATTTTCTCCATCCAAACCCTACATCCTAAACCCTCAACCGTATCACTGGGGACGATCTTGCTCACCCTCAAGCCCAGGGGGCCCCAAACAGGGAAGACCCTTTCAGATCCCCCACGTTCCTTGTAGGTCCCCTTTGACGGAGAGGTTTCTGAGGAGCTTAGTAAGTCCTAGGGGGGCCTAGGAATCTACCCAATACCCTTAAAGAACGCTGCGTGCCCACTCCCTGAAGGCAAGGTTTATCGTGTGGGCTTAGGAAGGATTAGGGTATCTCTGAGGTTGGGAAAGCAAGCGTCTGACTATACCAAGGCATGTTCCTGAAAGAGGAGGCTTGATACTTCCTAAACCCGAGATCGCAATCAGTTCACATTCCGAAGCGCACCCCAGCATAGCCCACAATAGCGTGAAATCCCTTCACCTCCTCATGAAGTTGGCCCGTTTGACGCCCTAAACCCTGAGGGTAACTACCAACCTGGAGCCAGTCCTGACAAAGCTCCCCTACCTAAAATCCTGGCATGGTCAATGGCGCCTCATTGGGCTGAGATGTTCGCCGCCCTGGCAGGTTAGGGCTCACAATCCAATCCCAACATTTTTCAGGGTTTAGGGCTCTCAGACAGAACGGCACCGTGGATATTGTTCTGCCATGTAAAACGGACATTTAGTTGCAGCAGGAAACATTATATGTTCCTGATTTCTGCCAAAGTGCTGTGCAAATCTTAGAGATGGACTCGCGACTCGGAAACTCGCCAACTGGGTCTTTCAAACAAGAAACCCCCTAGGGACTTTAGGGATACATCAAGGGAAGAGGGAGGGCCCCTTTCCGGGATTATGTAAGGATATTTAGGGCTCAGGGTTTAAGGTCTAAACCTAATGCAACCCTAAACCGTGACCCCAAACCCTAAACCGCGGCAGCTCACCTGACCAGCCCGTGTCTGGCAGCTTCCGCTTCGAGGCCATGATGCAGTAACACGAAAGGACTGAAGTTCAACTTCCCCGTGCTCAAGGGGAGTGGGGTTTAGGGCCTTTAGTCTAGGGTTTAGGGTACCTAGGGTTTGGGGTGTAGAGTGCTTGAGCGAAAGCTGGGAAGTAAATCCGACAGTGAAGAAACAATGGATAGAACATGGCAAATGACTGCAAACTGGGACTATGTAGTGGTTTATGGCGCTAAGGACTTTTAGGCAGCATGCTATAGCCATCCCCAACTTAACGCCATGCCATGCTACGGATGCACATTCTGTCCAACTCCCCCGTGAGCACCAGTAAGTCATTGGAGACACAAGCCTTACAAGTTGTGGTTTTGGAGTTGGAGGCTGTTGCGGGGCTTTGTGATGACCATGTGAACTGTAGGGTAGTGTTAGGATCCATGGCGCTCAGTTGCTGAGGGGCTGAAAACCTCTCATGAAATTACTGTAGAGCCGAATTTGAAACATTACATGTTATGAAGTAGGTGCCATAGGGTGCGCTTCGCGAGAGAGAGATCCGTGGGAAATTTCCCTAGCGGCCCTTTCTCGAGACGAGGTGTATGCAAAAATGCATGAGTTGATTGACAGATCCCTAATCAGTTCCCTAAACCCTAAACGCTGGATAACCCTAAGCCTGAACGCTCAAGAATCTTGCCAGGGTGTCCTTCAGCACAGGCAAGCTGCTCAAGATTGAGATTTAGGGTTTGGAGTTTGGGGTTTAGAGCCTAAGGAATTGTGACATTGCAGCTTCCAAGTGTAGTGAAACCTACAAAGGAAAAAGCCTTAGTATATGGACCCCACCAAAACAAGGACTGCAAGGGTGAAAACCCCCCCATATTGTGCAGTGGTGCAGTGTGCGATGTGGTTGCCTCAAGCGCTCTAGGAAAGAAAGACCACATAGAGCTAAATACTCACCAACATCAGCTTGGTCTATTTGAGGTATCTTATACCATGACTATTTGAAACAAGGGTAGAAGGTCTAGGGTGGAATGCAGAACCATCATACCATTACTCGGCTACTCATGGGGCATTTCCAATGAACCTTGAACTTCCTGGAGACTCAGGGATGGTTTCAATGAGGCTTCTTTTCCCAGATGTTACATAAGACCTTAAACCCTAGAACCTCAACCGTATAATGGAACAATTATCGAGGCTAGGTAAGCACCATTCATAGCCCTCCTCCCTTGCAGCCAAGTCCCCCCAACCAGCAAGTAAGCAACTTAGGCACATTCCAGTCGCACCAACAAACAGCCCAGAGTTTGGGGTAGGCAGGGTCATGCCGGACGATGCTTGGTAGAGCGTATTCGAGGAGAGACCGACTTGTCTTACATGACATCATGGGCGACAAGCATGCGCATGGCTTGATGAGCCGTGATGAGCATGCTTGCACACGCCCGAAAAGTAAGGAACATTGTTGACTCCTTATCCTACGCGATTGCAGTATGCAATGCCTTGGAAAGTTATTGCTCTGATTCTCTTTTTGCCGTTGATGACCAACCAGCATGGTGAATACCGAAGCCCCAAGCAGCAAGAAGAGTGCTTTTCACCTATGCCCGCACAAACACCTGTACACCTCAATTACTCATCCGAGACGTCTCAGTTCTGCCTTCAAACTCTACACGTGTAGACTCGTGAAGCCTAGCCCCTAACACCTGAACCCTCGAATTCCCTGACCAAGCCCTCACAACAAAATGTTAAGCTTCCGGCAAGTCTCGTAAAGCCCAACAAACCCCAGCCACACAACTCAGTTCTTTTCAGCTCTTTCCAAGACACCTGAGCTTCAAGCGCATAGGATTCAAGCTTCCGGGATCAAAGATGAGTTACTATATTGGGGAAACCCTATTAATTACTATATATATATATACTCATTATGGTAACTTAATTTAAGTTCCTTTAACAGCAACCCGGTAGCTCTAAGAGCAGTGTGGGGTTGGGACGCCAAGGTTTGGGTCCTGAAGATGACACATCTCGGGTATGATGAGGCCCAGAAGCAAGTATCGGTATCCCCGAGCTGTTGGTAGCACCCTCACGTCGAGCTGGGTTACAGTTTAGGAACAGTGAAATCGCTAAACCAATAACAGTTGTCCCCAATCCCTGGACCAAAAACCCTAACCCCCAAACCCTGATCTCTAAACCCCAAAGGCCAAAGAAGATCACACCAAGGCACTAAGGGCAGTCTCTCCAGCCTTGTTTGCCACTGTAGCATCAGCTCCCGCACATGTCAGCAGGTCAACGATGTCCACCAGCCCTTGCTGACCTGAGCAAGAAAGGTTCACATCTGACTTTTGAGCTTCGGGTTTAGGGGTTTAGGGTTAAGTTTCATATGGAAAAGGAGCTTAGCAGCCTAAAAACTCTAGCCCTAAACGCCCCGCAGCCAGAACCTTAAGCCCTCAGCCCTAAACTCGAGCTACCCTGAATCTTATGCCCATCACTACCCTGAACCCAGGACTCTACACGCCACCCTAAACCCTAAACCTTCAACCCTCAACCCTATAGACCCTGAACCCTAAACCGCGTCCAGCCCACATGCGCCGAGTAGAGGAGTCTGCCCTTCAAAGTCAGCCAACTCCACATCAGCTCGGGCTTCCAGAAGCAACTGAACAATTTCCAAGCCTCAGTCATGGGCTTGGGGTTTGGGGTTTGGGTTTCAGGGATTTAGGGTCTAGGGATATAGGGTTTAGGGTCTAGGGATATGGGGTTTCGGGTTTGGGGTTTAGGGTTTAGGGATACAATAATGGAGAATCAGATGGAAAAGAAAATGCACAAGGGTTTACATAGGGTTTGTTTAACTTCGCTCCGGTCAGCAGAACATGAAGGAGTGGAAAGGAAAATTATATAGAGGCTATGATGAGGATCCATCCCTTCATTCTTTGGGGTTCAGGGTTTAGGGTTGTTAAGGTCGTGTCGTAGCGTTTAGGGTTTAAGGTCTATTTAGGCTTTAGGGCCCAGGGTCATGAATGGGGCTATAATGAAACTGGCCGAGCTCAAAAGTAATAGTTGAACTGGCATGAGGCCCTTGGGGGGTAATTGCGGAATCCCAAATGAACCGCTCCTTGAGGGTTGAGGTTAGGTATGCCTTTAATTTTTGGGGTTTCCCAAAATTCGGGATACCTTGTTTGGGGGGTCCCCAGAAAAAGGATGAAAGTATATTGGGGTCTGGATTGGGGTCCCCTTATTTTGGGAAACTACCACTACCATTAACTGCCCAGATGACACACATCGCATGAGATTACTTATTAGAGAAAGTTTCTGCAAAGGTTTCAAAACTTGATCCAATATTAACCCAGGGACGGTTGAGACCACAAGCGAATAGCAGCGGGGAACACCCGACGTTGTTTTGCAAGTCGGTGTTAGCTCGCGCCTCTAGCAGCAAGTGCACAATCTCTCGGTGGTCTTTTTTGCTGGCACAGATGAGGGGGGTGCCGCGCACATGGTTCGCTATGTTCGCATCTGCGTCTGCCTCCAGCAATAAACGCACAATCTCTGAGTGCCCTTCATCACAAGCACAAATCAGCGGCGTGTCGCCATCACAGTTGCACTTGTCCGGGTTGCTCTTGGCTTCCAACAGAAAGCGTACACAGTCCACATTCCCGTCGGTTGCGAATATGAGAGGAGTTCCACCACTATGGTTAGCAACATCCTGGTTGCAGCCACGGATTCAGACAATCGCCAAAAGCCTATGGGGCTTAACAGCATCTGCACATATTTGGAATTTTCAAGTAACTATCGCAAAAGGAACAGGCAACTACACAACTACACATACTTGGGGCAAGTACAAGTGTGTTTGTGTTTGTCATTTTCCCCGATTGAACACTAGACTGCGGAATCTCTTCATAATTCCCACACACTCCTAGCTCAGAAAGGGCCTAAGGGTCCCTTTCTTGGGAAAACCCCAAGCCGTTCCAATATCCTAATCAAGCGGCTCACTGGTGTAGCCTCTTAATCCTCAGGGTATAGGGGCACTTTAGATCCAACAGGTTTTTCGTAGCAGCTCGCGAGACACTGGGCGCCATTAATTATAATGAGATGTCCAGCATGATCTGACCCCAAAATCTGGATTCCGTTTACACTTGCGTATAGTGTGCCAGTCCTCGAGGTCACTGGTTTGTAATATAGCCTACTACATGATATTTTGTTACATAATACCACACATACTAAATTATACAATGCAATATGAAACTCGATCTCTCAAACTAGATTCTATAACGCCATACAATACCATTCTATACAACATTATACTGATCCCCCCTCATTCAAAACCACCCCCCATCCAATACCAAGTATGCCAAACAAGACTTCAAAGAGCCCAAATCGGAGAAACAAAATGTTAGGGGGGGAGAGGGACGTGGTAGGATGAGGAGACTTTCCCTTAGACCCTGAATCCTCAACCCTAAACCCTAAATCCTAAACCCTAAATCCTAAACCCTAAACCCTAAACCCTAAATCCTAAACCCTAAACCCCATCATACGATGTATTTATGGCCGAGCTAGCCTTGACTGATCGAGGGCCTAGTATGCCTAGTACGACGGTGAAAGTTGGAGGTGTCCAAGAATTGGGGACACCGCTTTGGGGGCTTATATAAGCTAATGTCTAACCTCCTAGCAATTCCCCTTAATAACCCCTATAATGCCCCTGGATAACCACCTTTAAGGAGTTTACACTATAGCTTATATGCTAAAGGGCAAAACATGTTGAAGTCTATATTGGGGTCCCCCATTTGTGGGAACTCCCATTTCTATTCTTTGGCAGTAACGGCACTTCACCGACTGTAAAGAAATCAACAATGAAACGACAAAATCTTGATGCACATCAGCGTGCAAGGCCTAAGACCAGGCTTCACGTACAAGAAAGGAAGAAACTCTTGTACTCTTGCATTCTATTCTGCTATTACTACACTTTACTGGATTATGATGCATAGTACTAAATTCTACCGTATACAAGAAGACAGGAAAAGAGCACTTTCAACTGGAGCCCTAACGTCCTTCTCGGCCCCTGCAGCCAGTAGTAGCTGTACGATCTGCGGATGGCCTTCTTTACAGGCGCAGATAAGAGGGGTCCCACCGACACTGTTTGCCGCGTTCACGTCTGCAGCCGCTCGCAGCAAGATTCCCACAATGTCCGCCTGCCCCACGTCACAAGCGCAAATCAGCGGTGTGTCGCCGTCAGTGTTGGCAAGGTCAACACTTGCCCCAACATCCACCAACAGATGTGTGACAGAAATGTGACTCTCGCATACCTAGGCGAGGGTTCTGCATTGAGGGCTTCGTGAGTTCTGGGGAAAATGAATCTGTAAACAGTTGACCATTGGGCCAAGACCCCGTGAAGGTAGAAAGTGGTACAATCCAAAAACCCGGCTACTCTGGTCTTCCAACACTCAACCTATATAGTCCTTATATATACCGTATTGTATTATAGTAGTTTCCAGCTTCTTTTCCATTATACCCCTTTCTCCCCCCCCAAAAAAAAAGATGCGAAGGTTGATTTTCAGCGGCTTCCGAGCTAAAGCACTAGCGAAGGGGCAAGAGTCCACGCTTAAGAATTAGGAGGACCCCCCACCCTGTAATAGTGGCTATAAGGGATACTAAGGATTATATTAGGGTCCTCTTATATTCCTATTATACCACTATTACAGGGTGGGGGGTCCTCCTAACTTATGAATTAAGCCAAAGGATCTTGACCCAGCTATTCAGGATCCCAGGTACACAGCACAGGCAGAGCTCGACCCGAACTCTGAACCTCAAAGCTGGTAGAAAATCGGTAGCCTTGCAATACCCCTAAACCCTAAACCCTAAACCCTATGCCCAGAAGCCAGTCCTTACATCTCCCCACATTCCCAACGGCACCGGGCTGTGGGAAACCTCCTGAATCAAAACCAAGGCCTGTCATTACTTTTAGTATTACAACTAATACTACTAGTACAAAAATTATTGTTGCTATTATTCTTTCTACTATTTTTATGCCTATTAGTATTACTATTACTATTGCTTTTAAGTTATTGTTGCGATTATTGCTTCTATTCTTGTATACTATTGTGCCCCCTGTCCCCCAGAATCAACACCCAGCTACGCAGCAAAGTAGGGGCGTGCCACCACCTTTGTTGGCCAGGTCTTTAACAGCTCCAGTCTCCAAGAGCAAGCGAGCGATCTCCACGTGGCCTTTTACTTTTTGGGAGCTTCCAAAAAATTAGAGGTACCCTTTTGGGGTCCCCTTTTTTAAGCACTATAATAGACTGGGGTCTATATTGGGTTTCCCTTAATATTGGGAAACTACCAAATCCTGCGTGACCCCATGTAGCTTCCCAAGCTTTAGGTTGTGGAATCACGCACGACGTCATCTACCACTTGGAGTAAAGGTGCGGGTTAGGCCTTCAGGGTTACCTTTGAAACGTTCGCAAGTTGGCCTTTCTCGCAGGCGCAGATGAGGGGCGTCCCGCCAACACTGTTTGCCAAGTCCTTGTCAGCACCAGCCTCCAGGAGCTAAAGTATACAGTAGTTTCCATTTTCTTTTCCATTATCTCTATGTAACCCCTATATATAGGACCCATTATAGCAGTTTCCATGTTGCTTTCCATTATCCCTATATGCCTCCAGGAGCATGCTGACCACTTCGAGGTGGCCTATGTCACCTCTTCTGCAAGGTTTCGGGGATTGGGACATTGGGGCTATATTGGGAGAATGGAAAATCAAATGAAAACTACTATAGTATATTG
>CAJNIZ010032857.1:47354-71454 GCA_905231905.1 Symbiodinium pilosum | reverse complement strand
AAAAAAAAAAAAAAAAAACTTCGAAAACAACAGTCACGCAATTGAGATGAGCCCGTCTAGGCCCTGCCCGAAGAGTTGCTTCCTCTGATCATTGACGGGTTTTCCTGGTAGGAAACACACCAAGCCAAGGATTGCGTCCCCGCACTTAACACTTCTGGAGGCGTTCGTCAGACTGGATCTTGTCGGGTTCTGCACCACGGTTCTCCCACTGCAACACTCAGCTTGCTTGCTCAGCTTTGGGCATCTAGTTCCGAGATGAGGTCGACCTTTCGACAACGTTGCGCTTCAAGGATACGCTGCCATGTTCACGTGAAAGCATAGCTGGCCTCAGCAGAGAGGAGCATCTCATGCCATTTCTGTAACTGCTCCTCCGGAGGCAAGCACTGCGAGCTCGATTTACTTGCTCTCGCAGTACGCAAAAGGAAAAGACTGCCAACAGATTTGAAGCCTGTGGGGACAAATCCGCGATGTCGGCACGCGACAGGTGGCCCACCTGACCACTCGAGAAAATGCATGGCAGAGTAGCTTTGAGTAGCTACCGATTGGGCGCATCTTCTCTCGTACCGTAAGCTTTCAAGCTTACACCCTGGTCTGAGAGGAGCACGCGAGCTTCCATGTCGAAGTCGTCGGCAAGGTCATCATCGCCTTGACAGAGCTCAGAAGTGGCTGCAAGCAGGGCCTGTCAGCCCGCAGGTCTCCTTCGATCTCTGGGATGTCTCCGTCAGCACCGAGGTCAGACGCCTGAATCACGGACTCAGACAGAAGCGGTTGCCAATCCAAAAGCCCCAGCCTGATCCTCGTCATCGAATTCGTTGTCATCGAAACCACCAGCATCGTCGTCCATCTGGCAGCATGCTGATGGAAAGCAGGACCAGCCGTCAGCCCCATCAACAGCAGATCCGCACCTTGCTCACCTACTAGCGGGCTGTTCTCCTGGCAACATCGTAGGAGCTTCAAAGATCCAGGCAGAACCAGCTAACATGTTTGCACAAGGCCCTCAAATCTGTCTTCATCACTTCTGTCTTCCATCGCTGTGCACAGAGCACATTTTTTGGTCCTACGTTCTACTACGAGGTCTTCGTGTTTGTTCTTGGCCGGGCTGGACTTTCCCATGGAAGCAACGCCTTCGTCCGACTTAGGTCTCAGCGCTGAAGGCGCACGTACGTCTGGACCTGAACGGCGAGCCGGCGATGTGAAAGGATTCCTTTCGGATCCTTTTCTCACTACTGACTCAGCTCAAACATGAGAGTTCCTCTTCACAGAGCAGTCTTAGCACCAGGCAAATGCTTCACGCTCGGAACACTAGGGCATCTAGTCTGCATGCAACGCTGAGATCCGAAAGCATCCACGCGCACATGAAAGGACCCTCTGCCCAGTGTTGGTAATTTCAACTGAAGCTGCTAGATGCAAGACAAAGCAAGAAACAGCACTTTGACAGCATATTTTCAAACAGCCGCTAGAGCTTCACATCCTTGGTGCTGGAGGAGCATATGATCTGGAAGGGAAGTAGCAGGAGCAGGGGCAGCAATCGCACCACTAGCTAAAGGTTGTGCTCCGAATATGCAGGCGAGCTTCAATGAACATTGCCTTGGTTGCTCGCGGGTGAACGATAGTCCTCCCGGGATCCTGATAGCAGTGCAACTGAATTTCAGGACAGGGTCATTCCAGTTTCGCTGTAGCTCTTGCTCACACAAAGCTGGCCTCTCCCAGGTCCAGATGGCTTCTGAGAGGCCTACCAGATGTGTGGGGCAAGAGCATGGCATCTTGAAAATGCAGGAAAGCCGGCAGAGCCTGGTAGAATCGCTACTCAGTAGTTGCGCATACTCGAAGGCAGGGCCTGAACAAATTTACATGCGTGCTCGAACTAACTCTGATGTTTAGTAAGTCAAGCGGCCTAGAAGCAGCCCACCGAAAGCCGCGCTGGCAATTCGTGGAGTGCCCCCGACCCAAAGGCCCCGCAAGCCTACAACAGCATGACTTTCTTCACAGCACAAAGCTTCACCTCGGTTTGCCAGCCTGTGGCCTGGTAGGTCTCCCGGAGTGTCGCAAAGAAGCGAGCTACCTTCATTAGATTTCATCAGCATTGATCGCTTGCATGCACTCGCTCTACAAAATGTGGGCCTTGACTCTCCTGAAGCCATCATCTCGAGACGTTAGCATCCGGTGGATCTGTCCAAAATGCAATGCTACTAAGAACTCAAAGCATCCGCACAACTAAGGCTGCATTTCCTGCATCTTCGTCTTGACAACGTCCATCGGCTGCGTGATCAGGGCAGCTCCCGCCGCACAAGCCTTTCATTTAAAGAGCTCCTCGTGATGAAACAACAGTGTTGCTCTCCTAAGATGTGCTGAGTAGACCACTGAGCTGATGGAGGCAGATTGCAGGGCTCGCTGCCGCATTGCTGTTGGATCAAACTCCTGGAAAAAAGAAGAAAAACTGGGCAGGCCATAGCACAGGAACGGTAGCTGCCCTTCTCCCAAAATGCAACATGTTGGTCTCGAAGCCATGAAAGCCGGCCACAGCTGACGCTGACGCAGTCTGAAAGGCAGGCTGCAGAAAACGGCCAAGCGGTTTTCCTCCCTTTTTGGAGGCACCACAGGGAAATTGGCCGCTGCAACCTGTCGTCCTTGCACTTCTTGGCTTCAAATCTAGCACCGCGGGAGAAACAGTGAGGAGCGCACACCCAAGGCAGCTTCAACTCACTTTAGCTCGGCTCAATTGCTGCTGGTACCAGGTTCACTGCCTGGCGTTTGCTTTCCATCTCACTTGAGAAAAAAAACAGCGAAGAAGCGTCTGCTGGCCTCTGAGCGACCATCAAGTCTGTCCTCAAACTTGACCGTGAGCCGCGTGTCGCTATATTGAGATAGGACCATACCCACCGAGCCCTGCTTGACCAGGACCTGGTCCTGAGAAGCTTGCAAAAACAACAACGCCGGCAGCAAAAGGCTGAGGAGTCCTGCGACAGGATGTCCTCCGAGGCTTTCACGCGCTGGGCCACTTTGTACCCACCTACAGAGGCATGCACAATCAACCAAATTCTTCGTGCACAGACATGACCTCGACTGGTGCTGATCTACGTTAAATGTTCCTTGAGTAGCTCGCAGCATCCATCTCTTAAATTCAATTACCAAATCCTGGGTCCTGGATACTGGGAGATTGCCGGATGATGCACAAAGGCAATCCGCGCAGTGCAAAAAAACCTTACCATACCTTGCCAAAGCATGGCATCTGCCTGAACCCAACCCGCAGCCTATGAGCTCTTGGCTGGGTGCAATCTCGAAGGCTTGGATGTCAAGGCGGCTAGGAAAACCCTCAGCCGCCGAATCAAAAAGCACCGTGATCCTGTCTGGTGAGCTTCCTGCACCCAGAACGGTACCCAATGTTGCAAAGGGTATCGCCACTGCACCACGCACCACAAGATCAAGTGCGGCGACAACACGCTGGCCGATCTTTACTCCAAATGAGCTGGGCAGCTGAGGCATAATCTCTTCGGGAGATACATTGAAAACCCCGCTGGCTCCCCGTACGAAACTGTCAAACTTGACCTTTACACGATCTTCCTCGGACTTGGCCAGCACAATGCCACTGCTACCAAAGGCAACGGCCAGACTGCCGCAGACAAAAAGATCGCGCGATGCTGCTATTTCTTGCCAGAGATCAAAACCTCCTGGCATAGCTTCCTCAGGCTCCTGATCCTTTCTGCGCTCATCCAGCTCGGTTGCGTGCGCAGACTCCAGGAAGCTCCGGAGAAGTTTTGAGACTCCAGGAAGTCGGTAGTCTATCTGTTTCCCGCAGCCACTGGGACACCGGGCCTGTGGTGCTCCCTCTTCCAGCTTCACGACCGTCCACTGCTGCAAGCAGGTCTTGCAAAAGGACTCTCCGCAGCAGGGAAGCCTAGGTTGCTGTCGAAAGACTTACTTCTAAGTTGCCAGAATGGGCATACGTATAGCATAGTAACTAGTATGATTCCCCCACTTTCGTAACGTTCATCAAGCTCCTTGACAGCAACCCAGAAGCGTCAGTGGGTCCAGGAGGATGTCAGTACACAGTTCGCAAATCCACTCCGCTGGCGCCATGGCTCTGGCTGAACATTTTGAAGACTCTGAAGAGCACAGAACCAGCAGCCATGTGTGGGACGTCGCAAAAGCCACCCTCATTCAACTCAAAAACTACTTCCGCGGCTAACAGCAGACCTTCCACAAGTTGCGTCCTCCTCCCAGCTCTCTCTCATCAACGTCTGGCTGAGGTACATGTAGCTCCACCTTTCCCGGACGCTCGGCCTTCTTTTTGTCTACGAGCCCTGTGCAAGTGCCCTGCCAGAACGTGCCAGCAGCTGGAATGTCCCGCAAGAGCGTCGGAATCAGACCTTGCAACAGCCCGAGAAGCAGAAGCGCATGGAAGCGGATTTTCCTTCAATCACGATGCAAGACGTATGATGTGCAGCAGAGGGGTGCACCCTGTTCTTGCAGTCCGAGCATGAAAGGAAAGGAGCGCTGAGCCCTTCGATTTCAAAGCAGCCCGCCTCGCCAGAGCGACCGAGGGCCATCGGTGGTCATTACCTGCTAATGACGAGAAGTTGAATTCATCGGGTATTTCTCAAATAGAGGTCCGCCCATCCCTCTTGGGAATCTCATGAAAAGGACTCCCTGAAGTTGACCCATACTTGTGACAGTGAAATCTAGGGTTGCTTGGCCTCCCAAGGTCCCCGTAGCAGGTGTGGAGCACTAGCCTCCTTCAGCAGAAGTGATGCCTGCGTGGCCCAGCGATGGCTTCTCATAAGCTGGTCTTATTCTGGCCATCATTGCATGAAGGTTCGTACTACTCAGAGTGGCGCCTAGCTGTAGCTGAAAATCCAAAGCTCCAGAGAAGAATCATGATCAACTGAGGCAAATCGTCCCTCTGTATCATCTCAATCTTCCACCATGCGAAAAATGCCACACCTGCCAAGATGTTCGGAAAAAGTCGAAGGGCTGGACAGCAGCCACTTGGACCTCCAGCTCTGCGGAGGTGACTCAATGATACACTCCATGATCAAACTTACTGGTTCCTATAAGCAAATATGTGGTGTAGAGGGAGCATATGGGAATTACATTCCCTTATTCTCTACTATTACTTAGGCATTATATAAATAGGTTGTTATAGGAATTATGTAAGGATTACAGTCCCTATTCCCTACTAAGGACCAGTAAGCAAAAGCACACTGCAGAAGGACGCTGACTGAGTTGCAGGCTGCCTTGGCCACCATTCCGGCTTCCAACACCTGCTGATAATATACCATAATAGACCATAATATACTATAATATACTATAATAGACCATAATATTCCATAGTATACTATAATATGCCATAATATACCATAATATACCATAATATACCATAATATACCATAATATACCACAATATGCCCAGGCGTTGCTGCTGCGGTCACCCTGAACAGAGTTGGGGCCTCCTTGGAACCGCGCTGCACCTGCCATTTGCATTCAGCTCGCAGCTTTCAGGGCTAGGGCTATCCGTGTGTAGCTTGAACAAGATGAACACAAACCAGATTTTAGATGGTAGTTTCCCAAAATAGGGGGACCCCAAAATAGACCCTATTGTACTATAGTCCTTATTATAGGGACCCACAAAAGGGTACCCCTAATTTTGGGAAACCCCCAGATTTCCTCTGCAGCCGACCAGGCCAGAATTGGTAAGCCGAATCTTTTGGACAGTCGCGAGTTTTCCCTATTTATGGCAGGGCTTGGATTTGCTTTGTGGGTCCTTGATGTGATTCGCCTTTTGTTTTCGCTACCCGCTACCTGTGTTGCTTGTCCTCGAACGCGCATCATGTCTATCGCCAGCATCCAGAACAACCATTTAGCAGGACCATCATCAATCACTACGAGTAGCAACGACAAGACTACAAGCATCAGCACGCAAACCGCTCCTACTCTCTTGCCCACCACTCCATCGCCACCGCCACCGCCACCGCCACCGCCACCACCACCGCCACGGCCAGGGCCACAGCCACTGCTGGCGCCAACGCCGCCACCGCCGCCATTGCGACCGCCACCACCGCCTCTCCTTCAGGTGACGATCTTAGGACTCGCCGCAACTTTGAGAGCAGAGCAGCGGGCAGAACAAGTACGGTAGGTTCATCAAGTAGCCCGTGATAGTGACGGCGCAAAATCAATGCCGGATAAAACATGATAGAAACCTGACATGTCTACAGTGCTCAAGGCCCAAAAGTTGGAATTGTGGCATTTTTGCCGAGCAAATGCCTGCGTGGAACCTGGGGCAGAACCTGTTATCAATGCAAACGTCGGACTGCCATGGGGTCCCAGAGTCTTTACCTCAGGCTGATTCATCTTTGCTCGAGCTGGGCTTTTTGGTCACATTCCAACGCTCACAGCGCTAAGCATATTGTAGATACGTAAAGCCCCTGCATCTTCTGGCTTTGCTACTTCGGTTGCCACCAAAGAGAAGCAATTCCTTCCTCACTCTTGCAAGGGTCGCGACAAACATCAGGTGTATGGCTTCAGTTTCATTTCGCCGCGAACCCTTGCAAACTGCCCGGCAGGCTTTACTGTCCCGTCTGCTGCAAGCCCGACCAACGCCTTTAATGAGGTTGGCTAGCATGGTCTGCTGCAGTTGGCAGGAACCTCGTAACCCAGCAGAAACGCTGCGGGTCCCGTTGCAGAGCAGCAAAGCGCCTCGAATTGAAGGAATCTAATCTCTGCTCAGGCTTTGCCAGAGAGCTTTCAATGCTTAGCTCTGAGCAGGAACAAGTCCGCGGAAAAGTCCACCTCATCTTCACGCATGGTGCAGCATGCCCTGTAGCTTATCAAAGAAAATTCTACATGCCAGCCAAGAAAGGCACTTGGAGGGGATGATGCTGCCCGTAAGGCCTTGCAAGGACAGGATGGTGCGCAAGGCGACTGGTTCTGTGGCAATTGCAATCGCCTCCAGAAGTCCCGGAGATGGCATTTTCTTTGACAGAGCGGCCTAGTGGGCAGAAACATGTGGACCAAACAGCTTGAGGCATGGCATGGCATGCCAAAATTACGCAGTTGTCAGGGCCTGCATGGCGTGTCTGGCCACGTCCAGGGGCAGAGTCAGAACCTGGCACGAGGAATTGGAGCAGGAGGTTGAACAGCAGCGCAAAGGAAAGTTCATAGGAACTTTATGGGAATGCTCCTCATCTACTGGTCCCAGTCTGACTGCAAGGCTTAATCTCCCTGGTAGGAGCATCCTTGGTAGGTTGCGGCCGGGATGGAGGCTAGGTAGGTCAGCGCATGAGTCTGCCACAAAGTCTGTTAGGGTCAAAGTATGAGTCAAGTCAAAATGACTTGAGAGCCAGCAGTGGGAACGAAAGCTCAGCCCTGGAAATGCTTCACGACTAGCACATCCCTAGAAGAGGGTAAAGGCGCACGTCGTCGCCAAAGCTTCGTTACTCTGGTGACCTGAGTTGAATCCGAAGGTCCTGCAGGTCCTGTGCATGTCAAGCATCCATGCATATCCATGCTAGAGCACGCGGCAAGGGCTGAGTCACACAACTTAGCATCCCTGACCGCAGCGACCACAATCTACAGACCTGCCCGTTCTCCATGCAAAAAACTGTGGTGGCCCCTCCGCCTCCAGAATTACCCCAAACAAACTCTGGCAGGATTTTACACGACCCCCAAGCTTCTCAGTCTCACGTAGTCCGGGCTAAGGAACCAAGCTTCCTCTCACGCGGACTTTCGCAACAATTGCTTGCACCTACAACACACCGAAGAAGCGAGCATTTAGGCCCCCAAAGAAGCCCCAAGAAAGGGCATGGGGGTCAGCATCAGCGTCACAGGCCCCCATCCCCCCCCCCCCCTGCGCGACCCCAACAAAGACCTCACAAAGCTGTGGGTATGTGCACGAAGCTTCCTCGAGGGTTCCCCGGCCTCACTATTCTTCGTTTTAAGATTTAGGGTCCATAGATTTGAGGGTTTGAGGTGAAGGATTAAAGCTTTGGGTCTTTCAGATTTGCGTGTGTTAGTGGCTGAGAATGATGTTACAGATCGTGTCCTCACCTCAAGTGGAAGTTGCCTTTGTATTTCTGCAGCCCACTGCTTTTTGAAGCCTCAAACTTTGGTGGGCCAAGCAGAGGCTGCCAAAATGTGTTTGAGATTGCAAGCTGCTCTGTGGCGCTGCCTTTGTGTCGCATCTCGGCAGAAGGGTCCATGGTCGCAGGCGCAGGTTAGTGTACTGCCGTGCTGCCACACATTGGGGAGCAGGACTAAAAGCTTTATGCAGAACCACTTATTGTTGAATCCCCTTTTCTGCAGCAACTCTTGTCAGCTGATGATGTCAAATGCTCCGCTGGTCGAATTCTGCAATCAATTAATCAAGCTGATAATCATGGGGGTACGGGGCCACCCTACTCTGATTGGAGAAGGTTACAAAAGCCCTTACTCCCTGTTCCTGTTGTAGTCCCCTACCCCCCCTGGGACACTGAAGATGCCGACTTTTGGCAACCTGTCCGTGTCCCCTGTCCCGAGAAGATCACTCAGGTCTGCGCGTCCACAGAGACATCCGTGAATTATGCAAAGTTTCATCGGGTCAGATGCGCAGCATTGTGGGCGAGACGCTGAGAAATCTCTTGGAGAGTTACATTTAAGCCGGCCTTGTATAGTATGGGTAGAACGGCGGCAGTTTCAGCCAGGGCTGTCGGTGAGTTCACCTGAGCTGCAACGGCAGAGCTGCAATCATGCAGGGCCCCGCACAAACCCTGCGACTGAAATGCGAGATGTGGCGCCACTGAGGTCACATGTTGTACATCAAGGGCAGCTGCAACCGGCAAAGAGAATGCCAGTATGATGCCAATTACCTGGCTGACATCTGAGATGGTGACATTGTGAGAAAAGCAAATAAGATGGTCCGCCATGCAAGCTCTGTGAGCGGCCTCGCCATAGTATGATGTGAGCGCCACCCAGTAGCGCCTGTTTTTTCCTTGTGCATAGTCCAGCAAACTGCTGGGGCGCCCCCCGGCAACTAATTCTAAGGCAGCAAAGGAGCGAAAAGCGAGGTAGCCCTGCACCTTGGCTGAAAGGCGATCGTCGCATCATAACTGCGGACAACATGAATTCGAAGAAGTGCAGGAAAGATACCCCCACAAAGATGATGCCCGAAATCCAGGCTTCGACGACCAGGCAGACCCGCATCCGCTGGTACTTTGTGAGCGGGCCGTATAGCGGGGTAGGCTCATGAGAAAAGAAATAATGAAAGGCGTTTTCGCCGAAACCCAATTGCACAGTCTCCATGATCATGAGAAAAAGCATAGATAACGGGGCCGACACGTTATGCACGGCTGTTAACACTGTGTCATAGCCGGCCACATCTGACATGCTCGGAACCATAGCAGCCAGCACAAAGCCCACGTTGGGTACCAAAGCCCAAGCAATTCGCAAGCGGCGTTCAGCACTATACTGCATAACAGGGGAAGCAACTGGATTGTCCTTTGCAATGACCCAAGGTTGCCAACTACGATACAGCCAGAAGGTGTACATTGACACAACCAGTAACACTGAGGCCAGGCCAAGCGCCGTGCTCCAGAGTCTACCCTGTGGCTTTTGCATATCTTGAGTGATGTTGGACAGAGTCGCTTTCTGGTAGAAGTCCTTGGGGACAGTCCCTTTCTGTTCGTCCTCATCTGTCCGGCCGGGCTGCAGTGTGGCAATTACGGTCGCTGTAAGAGTGCCACAAAACACCAAACCAAAAGCTATATCTGCCAGGACTGATGATTGCCGTACCTGCTGCTTGGCAAACCCGATTATGAGCGCCAAGGATGTGTCAGCAATAGGATCTGTTGGTTGTGTCAGGGGTGTGGAAACTTGGGCCTGGATCCATTCTGCGGTCGCCCTTGGCAAGCTCTGGTCGCACATTGCCACAACAAAGGGCCCAAGGATCACAGCAAGTGCAATAACGCACAGCCAGCAAACAGGATGTTTCCGACATCTCCTGGCCATAAGCAAAAGTGAGATCTTTGTTGCATTGCTAAACAACACCTACAACTCATACGGATCTGTTCAGCATGAGTTGTTCTGAAGCAACATGAGTCCGGTCGGTGTCGGACTCTTCATGCTCGGAATCGCTGTCTGAATCATCCGTGTCCTTCGCACAAAATGTTGCAGATGTAATGAGATAAGCTGGCATGCAGGATGCAGCACTAGCTGAACATGATCCAACACTCTTCCCTCTGTCCTGTAATCTCTCCAAATCCCCGTGTAGGGACAGGGCTCCTCTCATTGGCCTCTGAAGTTTGAGTTCTTGTCATGTAACATCAAGGTGCAAAGGTGTGGCAAAGCCCCAGCCTCAGACCGGCTAGCGTGCCGTATCTGTTGAGCCACACCCTCAACCAGCTACTGATAACGAGCTACATCTAAAACTGCTTGAAAGAAGGGCGGATTCAAAGCATCCCTGCAGCGAGAGCGGTATGCGGGCTTTTTGTGATCCCAAGAATTGTACGCAGCAAGCACAAGCACAAGCATGAAAGTGTAGACAGCAAGGACAAACATGCAGGTGTAACACAAAGAACTGCTGCACCAACTGTTCCAGCCCGCAGCAGCGCCTCATCGAAAGTCATGACTCTGGAGTTTGCTTTAGCAGGCTTCCTCAGGCTCCAGCCGTAAACTCACCGGATTCCTCCATCATGGCTATGGCCAGGGACGAATGGCACTGAGCCAAAACAGCAGAAAGCATGCATGAAGCAATAGCTGGGGCTGCCCAAGAAAACAGGCACATGAGGCTGCTGTAGGGGAGCTTTGGTTCTCGTGCTTGGTCATACACTACCAGTGAGCCGGCGATGCACAGATCACCGAACATGGACCTGCTCCCTTCGGCAGGTCCTTTTGAAAGGCATGGTTCTAGGAATCATTTTCAGGAATAAGCTTCATGGTTGCCGGATGCATCAAGGCTTCATTCGTCAGGTCCTTCTTCAAGTCCCCTGCTACTGCAATGCAAGTGCCTAACTCCTTGGTATCACTTGCTAGCTGAGCTGGGAGACTCGCGCTGCACAAACAGCTACTGACATCACAACTCATGTTGGCTGGCACGGCTCTCATCAGCAAATCCTTTTCAAAAGCATGGTTTCAGGAATCATCTTCACAAACAAGCTGCATGGTTGCTGGACGGATCGAATTTTCATGTCCAAGTATCTTCGAGATACATGAACCGCTACGCCAGGCAACCAACCTCAACAGCCTAACACCTCGAAGTATGAGAATGCAGGTCTACTTCATGGGCACCACCACTCCCGCAAGTTTCTGGGCCGACCCTCAAAAGCATTCCAAGCTTCAGGTTACCTAGCCATGGCACTCTGGATCATGAAGCCTACACAGCGCCAAAACATCTAAAGCCTTTCTGCCAAATTGGTTCATGCATTCTGGGCCTTCTATCCCCATGACTGTTTTCAGCAGATCCATGCGGAACAAACATCAAGCAACGCATTTTATAGTCTCACGGCGCAAAATATCAGAGCAAGGTCATTCGCTTCTCACCGGCGCTTTTCTGCTGTCAGCCTCGCTCCACTTTACGCTTTTCTTCTGACTAGTCCACGAGGCAAAGAGCTTGCACGACACTCTTTTGCACAGCATCTGGCATCCGCGGCTTGCGAATGAAACAGGCTCCCTGCTTCTGAAGACTTCTACACACATCACACCAATGGCTGGGATCACGCGGTCCAACCTGGCATCTAGTGGCATCAAGCAACTCATCTGCCAAGGCTAGGGCTTGCAGGCAAGATGCCATTAGAGAAGCCAGCACCCTTCTTGTTGGCTTGTCCAACTGACAAAACAGGAAAGTTTCATGCGGTTATCTTCGCAGGCTGCAGCTGTTGCCTGATATGGTCCGGTGCGATGAAGCACGTGACCCTCAAACAGGAGGCACTCCCCCCATCGATAGCCTGAGAGCATGAAGCAAGTCGCGGTTGCTCTCCCACCTCCCCGGAACTGCGCCAAGCTTCCGTGCTCGAGCACCGAAAAGCTTGCGGTTGCCCATTGCCGAGCACACAGATCAGGAAATTGCATGGCTGCCTTCGGAGTTTGGACTCGAAGTGTTAAAGCGACACACTGCTGCTGGCTCCACATGTTTACGCGCCTCCTTAGCCACGGCTTCTGCAGCCGCAGCAGAACAAGATGCCACTGCTTTGGGTCTTGGCAGCATGTGCTCATTCACACAGAGCTGCGTCCCACCCAGATTTCGCCAATCTTTATCATCCTCAGCGCCCCAGTGCAGAACCCCAAGAGACACAGATTGGAGCCACGTGAAAGCCTCTCATCCCATCTCTTCGAGTCAAGCTACTAGGGGCCACAGAGGAACCAGAATTGTCCAGGACAAGCCCTTTGGAATACCATGCCAGTCCACATGCCACTTCGAATCGTCTTCGTATACATTCTCCTCAACGATCGTGAATGATGCTGTGTAAAGCCTCGAGGGAAAGCCCAGTTCAAACTATGATATCCAATCGAAGCTACATGACCACACACGCACACATCTATCGTGAGGAAGCCAGTAACAGGCAGGTCGCATCAGTTGATCTTGCAGATGAAGGGGCAGCCTGTTAAGCAGGGTCCCGGCCACGTCATCGAAAGCCTCACTCAAAGCTAGTCAAAACAACCGCACACAACGACAAGAAGCAAACGATGCGAACACTCTCGTGCACTGCAGCACAGATGCCGCAACAGTCTCCTCGTCATCTGCCCAGAGCCATGTTTGCCCAGGCACCACTCCAGAGATCTGCGAAACAAATGTGCCTTCGTGAGCGCCAGGCTACCAGCCAAACAAGCCTATTCTTCCACGAGGACTTACTGCAACTCAGGCAAAACGTTGGAATGAAACTCAATCTTTATCCTTGGTGTTGGTCCAAAGTGCAGCTCCCAGCAGCTTTCAACGAGTGCATTCCATGCTGAGGGCAAGCCCGATAAACCTCCTCGTCCTCCTCTTCGACCGGATCAGCCGCACAGGCGACGGATTGCAAGACTCCCAGCAACGGTGCCTAGGTTTCAGTTGGGTTTCTCTACCCAACACATGGAGTGGTCGTTACATGATTCTGAATGCCGACAAGCGACAATTTTCTCCTGATCCAGTAATGCTACCGCGGCCGAGAAGGTTTCATCTGCTGCCCTCAGGCTTTGTGGCATAGAGATGCGTTTTTAGATACGTTGAAAAGCATGGGCCCGTGATGTTGTGAGGCCAGGGCGGCCAATTGCTCGAAAGACTCTTTCGATGCGGAGTTCCTCAGCGGCCCGAAGTCCCAATGGCCATACCACAGGGAGTTGCTTCAGCAAAACTCTGTAATGATCCCTTTAGACATGGCTCGCGATCTACACCGCAATGGACACCAACGTTGCGGAGGCATTGCAAGCACATTCCATTGGCACGGATGCTTGTTCCAGAATTGTCAGCAAAGTGCAGGTACGCTGCTGCATTGACGGCAAAACAGTGCTGCTTGCAGGGCAAACTGGTGCACGTCAAACAGATGTGCTGCGGCCGGTGAGAATACAGAGAGTGTCAGAAGAGCACTAGACGTGGAATTCCTTGCCTTGACGTTCATACTCTGGCCCTCTGTTGCATAGTGCGACCTGAGCACAGGGAGAACCTCCCCAGTGGCGCGTGGGAATTGTTTCCCTGAGGGTCGCGCAAGATGCTGAGCACGGAGCTCCCGGCCATAGTCCACAGGGTGGAACTGAGGCACAAAGCTGTGAGCGACGACATCCTTTGAATCTGCTGAGGCCACAACTCTTTGTCCCAGCGGTTGACTATGCTCAGCACTGCCCCTTGCAGCTCAAAGTTACACAACAACACACTTCGGACCCTGATGGCCACGTCTCGCCTGAAAAGAGCCCAGAAATAGCCCCGTTGTACGGATAGGGGAACCCGTCTCTCGTCAGAACCTCATGCTGCGGCTTCGGCTTCCGAAGCTCTACCATGTGATTTGCAAGCATGCTGCACACGACGAGAAGGAGGTCAGCAAGCACCTGAGATGCTGGCAGGGAAAGAGAGAATGAAAGAGCACAAAAAAGAAATCGAAGAACCAAGATCTGTCAAGACACCAAAAACCAGCGAGCGCCGCTGGCCGAACCATGCCTTTGACGTGAGCCAGGACGCCCACGCCCTGCCAAGACAAGATTTCTTCAGTTCAAAACAACTTCGGAATCATCCCTGTCCCGCCGTCTCCGGCCCAAACACCAAGCCAAAGATGCCGCCTCAAATCCAGCAGCTACAAACAAAACTAGTCTTGCAGAGTCTTCTTGACATTCGAGAATGCGGATATTAGAGCCATGAGAACTATCATGGGGAGAGAAGCAGCACGATCTTGATGCCACTACCTGGGATAACAGCAATACTTCTAGCAGAGATAGCACGGGTGGGAATTGCCAGCACGAGTGGGGGCGCAGGAGGAGGAGCGGGTGTCAGCAGGAGCGACAGTAGCTGAAGGATGCTGTAGAGGCTGTAGAAGGAAAAGTGTCAGGACATGCTGCGGAATACGTGCAGCATTTGCAAAAGGAACATTTCCACCAACAGTGAGGGAGAAGCATTGACAGTCACCTCTGAGACATTCAACATCCGCGTCATGGTCCAACATGACAATCCTCACTAGCAGTCGGGGCAAGCGTTGCAGAAGAGGAAGGCGGTTGGTGGCTCTGGAATGAGTACTCACAATCCAGAAACAAACCATCGACCACCACGTTGTAACCCGCATCACTACGATACTGCTGGCCATAGAAATCCATGCTGGATGTCGCGGTAGAACGGATCACAGTATCCGGAAAAGCAGGGGTAGCATCAGCCGTAGCAGTATCAGCAGCAGTTGCAGCAGTTGCAGCAGTTGCAGCAGTTGCAGCAGTTGCAGCAGTTGCAGCAGTTGCAGCAGTTGCAGCAGCAGCAGCAGCAGCAGCAGCAATAGCAGTTGCAGTACGAGCAAACAGAATAGCAATGGCAGTCGGCAGAGGAATAGGAAAAGACTACTTGTTGTTGGTGGCGGTCGCTGTGTTGCAGCGCATTTCTCACCAAATGAGGCTGACTGCTTTGACATGCTTTATCGGTAGGAGAGGTGAATCGATGAAGGAGAATGGCTTGCTTTCATTTTCTAGGATGCTGCAGCTTTCACAAATGAACGGAGCTGCGAGACATCTGTGAAAATCAATCTTGTTGTCGTTACGTTGAACAGGAGGTGGCTCTGAAGACGAGACAGCTTGAACACAGAAACAGCAGCCCCCCAGCGGTATCACACAACCAGGCGAGAGTCAAAGTGGGGAAGAGAGCACCCAATTCAAACTAGATTTCCTCCACCCTTGTCTCCCCTCCCAACATCTTTCTGGCTTGCATGCAGCTGCAGTTCTAGTAGGTATGGACGCACATCATCCTTTCATTGCTCCCTTCTACATGTAGGCATCCGTACAGACCGAAATCGTTTCGAACCCCCAGCGCCCACTGCAGCAGCAAAGTATCTCGGCAACAAAATCCAGGCTGAACCAAAGGTTTATGCTCCCTTTGGCGTGTGGTGTGAGTAAAAGATTCAGCTATGCCAGACCACTTGTGCGGATGCTCTCTGTAGACTCATCTCATCGATTCATCATAGCATTGCATGACCAAAGGGAAGCCAAATTGACTGCAAATCTCACGGCTGCTACGAGTATGAAAAGATGAACCAAAGAGAAACCCATTCAGGCCTGCCACAGTGCCCCGGTAAAACGATTCGACGCTGTTGCTAACCTGAGCAGACGCAAATGTGAAGAACTGCAAGGAACAGTGAGAATTGCCGGCACTTGAGCACTGAGGACCCGGACGCATGAAACGTCCGGTGGAGGTTTTGTCCACATGGTGTCACTACAATCGCGTCGCAGGTGAGCGCGATGAGTTCTGGGACTGCTCACTCCATATCACATGATGTGTTTTGAAGTTAGGGTCCCCCTACATGAACTAATCCCAAGCACAGGTATGCACAGGTCAGGCTGAAAACCTTGCAAACATTTTCGCATCTTGTGAGGAATACCATCACTTGCCAAAGGCTCCTACCGAATATCTCAACACCATAAAATGCATTGCAAGAAAGATGGTCATGCGATTGCTGCTGCAGGCTTGACTTGGAAGGGCACGCAAGAACTACATAAGTCAGAAAGCGCCGTATTTTCTGTACACACTCTTGCTGGTGCTCAGCCTGTCATGGCCACTGCGTCGTTGGCACTTGGCAGTGAACCATCTAACCATCTGACAAGATCAACGCTTGCATGTTGAATTTCTGCCGTGCATTGTCCTTGAATTGCAATCTGTTCACACCTGAGTCGTTCGCAAGCAAAATGCATCCAGATGCACGTTCACAGGCATGCTAGGGTTTGCTTGCTGTCTGGGTGCCGCTGCTGTGAGGCACAGCTGTTCGACATTAGCGAGATGAAGCAAACCTGCAGCATACCACTGCCACCAAGGAAGAACGACGTCGCAGCTTCACCACCCTCACTCAATTGCAAAAACAGGAGCTTCATGATTTGCACGCGTCAGGAAAGGCTGTAGTGTTATGGGAATGAACACTGACTGTCACCAAACCACCTTCAATTTCTGCCTGAGCAAGCAGACTGGCCTCTCTTCCGTGCGGCGGTCAGCCTGCACCATGTTTTCGAAGACCAGAAGCCGAAGGAAGCTGAAGTCCGGGCAGCCTGGGCCTCCCTCCAGCGAGAGGCGCTCCCAGCCCAGGGCACTGAGGCGGAGACCGGTAGCCTCGCCAAGGAAAGAACTGAAATTCCTACTTGAAGCGGAAGAAAAGACAAAGTGCCCAACCCTGGCCGTCGCCGTTCGCAAACTGGCTCCTCACAGTCCGCACAATCTCAGAATGCGTTGGTGACGATGCCAGCCTGTGCCATGGGAGACGGAGAATAGCCGCTGCGAAGCTTGCCTGCAGGTCATTGGCTGGGAGCAACACAGCAAAAGTCGCAGCAGCACGCAAACCTTGACTTCTTCCCGTAGCAGGTGGAGAATGTGGCGGAGGCAGTACAGCCTTGCATGATGCTGCCCACTTGCTGCTTGGTGCCCGCCAAACTGTAGCAGAGCAAGTATGAAAACTGAGACTGCAGCACCATGCAAGTTGCGCAAGCCAAAGCCTCTGGCAATGTAGCTCCAGTGCACTTCCGCAAGTCAGAAGCGTCACAAAAGCCGAACCACCGGTGCTGAGTTCTCAGCGGGACTCTGATAGCGATGGCGGATGCGAAGAGCCTTCACAAAATGGTGACTCACAAAATTTAGAGACACGGTTGCAAGTCATTCGATGCCTGCAGTTCGATGCGTCTCCACCCTGAAGCATAGCCATCTGCCCACGTGCCAACATCATCAAATTATCACGGCAAAAGGCCTCAAATCCGTTCTTGACGTGCTCGCAAAGTCGCCGGCATCCTGTACTGTAAGTTGTGCCCAGCCTGTGTTCACTGCAACTTTTGGCCTGAACTTGCCGCGGCGGCGGAGACTGCCTCAGTTGGAAAAACTTTCTGCGAGCCCAGCCATGTCTTGGCAGTTGGCCTCTTCCCGGCCTCCGGCTCGAACGGGACCGAACTTCACTGAAGCTAGGAGTGGCCTTTTCAAACACAGCTCCATTATAGCATCATGTAGAGGGCACGGCGTCTTAGACTTGGACTGGATCTTGGCCATTCCTGGCATCGCACACTGCAAGAGCTGATATGCTCTTATCCTTCATGACCTACCAAGGCTCCTGATCATCCTTCGTTCGTGCCGCCGGACCAGGTCATCCATGCCCTGCATGATCGCAATTCTGATTAATTTGCTGATGCCGTTGCCGCAGTTATGAGAGCACCAAACAGTCCTGCTGCTCTTTCTGATTGATGGGTTGATTGATGTTGGATGACTTGACTACTTTCTGGCCCTCCCTGGCCTTGGCCAAGTGCTTGTGCTTTGCCAGCTCGCGGGTCAGCTCCTTGCTGGCCAGTTTCCTCCCCTCCCCTTGGACAACATGAACCCAGTTAGATCTGATCTGAATTAGGGATGGCTGTCCATGTTCTGCCTGGAATGCCGAATCACAGGGATCAAACAGCTTCAAATCTGTGTTTGCGCCACAGCTATTTGCACTCACTTTGTTTTTGCTGTGAGGTTGAAGTGCCGCTGACCGGGATCTCGCTCGATGCTCTGCTGTATTTCAAAACCCGCTTTAATTCGATAATTGTTGGCCACAGCATAGCAGTGGAATGTAGGAAACGACTTCCTCTGCCTGCCGAAAAGATAGCAACAGATGGCAAAGCCACGTGTGCTCGCGAGGCCGCTACACAAAGTCTTAATCTTGCTCTGCTTACTTCCACCAGTTCTTACGGCCTCGGTGCTATTCAAAACTACCTGGATGGAGCCGTGCTACATGGGCATGACTTCTCGCATCCTCAAATAAACAAATATCCCAGCACATTCCATCTTCGTACTGTATAAGTAGTATTTGCCGCCAGGGTCGAGGTTGACTGCTGGCAGCAGGAAATTAGGGCAGCTCAGTTCAGGTCACTGCTGTAACATTGGCAAATACTTGATTTTTGGGTGTCCAAGTTCAAGTCATAAGTCAAAATGCCCGGCGCGTCGCGTTGCAAACTTTCGCTTGAACCAAGTCTCCGAAGTTTGCAAAGAAGGTAGGGCGTGTTGTGGAACAGAAAATCTTCGACTGTGTCATATTGTCATAATGTCTGCCTGCAGCAATCCCTTTGTTGATCCTTCACATGCTGAAACACACTCCGATTCAGTGCACCAGAACTCTCGTGTCCTTGGTGTCAGCAAGCATTGCATCCATGCGTCGCAAGCCATCTTGGCAGCGGCGTTCGCTGTCCTTACCCAACAGCCATGTCCCAGGTTGGTGAACAAGGCGAACATGTGGCCGTGTACGGCAAGTAGGTAAGTAGGTGTACCCAAGCAAGATGCATGGCGAAATGAGAAGATGCTTTAGATATGCTAGTCAGCAGTCACCAGCATGGCGAATTCATCGAATGGTTGTTTGATGACCAAATAAGAACACTCTGAAAACTCTAGACATCCAAGTCGTTGTCCGATAGGGCAGCCAGCGCGGACTCCTCTGCAGCTTTGGCAGCATGAGCCTCGGGCTGGTGTAGCTTCTACATTCTCACTCCAACTCCAACCTCTACCATGCCTGAGCGAAAGCCGCGCTCATCTCCGCTTCCAATGTAACCTCGCGAGATCTCGCGGGCACGGCACATCACAGCGAGTGATTACGGCATCTACAGCGATAAGACTTTTGCGGCAGAGCTGCGGTTTTCTTCTCAAGCTCCTTTGACGCCTGCCTGCCAAAGCACTTCCGGATGATCGTGAGGTCTTTGAGGGCACTGGTAGAAAGCCAGGTGGCACATCCAGGCGATCCGCAAGGTCTGGAGCGCGGCTTGCAGCCTAGCTTGCGGGATTCAGGATTCCATGTATTTCATACAGTTGCAATTTCAAACCACTGCAACGCATGCAGGAAGGAAGCCACTGAAATATCCTGTTGTCCAGTACAGCGGCAGTTCTTCTTCACACGCTTACCACACAAGCCATACCAGATTTGCCGCAAAGTCAAACCAAAAGCGGGAAATGCCTGGTGGCATACATACGCATACGCGTGGTAAACAACCAAGTTCTCCTCCTAAAGAGATGTGGACAATGCAACCACCGTGCTGATAGCTTTGAACATTCTTTTGCCATCTTCGACGGAGATAACTTCTATAATCTCTACGGCCATCATAGAGATATCACGCAACACAGTCACTCACAAAACGCGCTGGCCGTCTCACGGCTGTCTCTTTTTTTGGAAATGATGCTTCAAGGAGCCCATTCCATGCATGACAGTCTAACAAGACAGGACTCAGGGTCTGGGTGCGCATAAAACCTCCGCCGGGGCCGGACGCCTGGTGCATTTACATCCAGGTTCGGAGACTAGGAGAATAAGTTGACCCTCCCCCCACCCCGTCGGCCGTTGGTTGTCGTTTTTCGTGGGGCAGGCGGGTTGGGCTGGTCGGCCGAGTTCCGTGCGTGGTGTAGGTCTGAGCTGCTAGACCCCCGAGGTTGGGGGGGAGGGGGGGGTTGGGGAACGGGGGCTTTGGGGGAGCGGAAGCATATTTTTTTGGCGTGAGGGAAATGAAAACGGTTCAGTATGTGTTATTGCAGTGGCAGCTTTCAGAACATGACCGGCGGCGCCTTTCACATCCTCCTCATCCTTCGGCACGAAATGCGGAAGATGAAACAAGCAAGTGAAACTTCTCGGGGATGGGGTTGCAAGGGGGTTGGTGGGTCTGCAGCTCTCCTCTCTACCCTTGTCCCACGTGAGCTGTTGAATTAGCAGGTTGCGTGCGAGCCTCGCTGTTTGCAGGATAGAACTCAAACTGATGCTGCATGCATGCCATGCGCACCCACTGTACAGCCTTTCTGGCAAGGGGCAAAGGGTGTTCAGAGGCATGTCCTGCAGGTTTGACAATAGACGACTCTGCACTAAGTGTCGCACCCACGGGCTTGAAATAAGATTGCGAGAGTCCCACCTGAGCAAGCGAAGTGATTTTGCTTAGAAACTGTGACAATATAGGACAGCGGTGCAAGTCCGAAGAATCCTTGCTAGCGCACTTAGCAGGTGGCTCCAAGTCCAACGCTCGCTGCCTCGGCGTGCAAAAGCTGGTGCCGAACGGCATTTGGGACGTGTCAGTGACAAAAAACTTGCCTCGCAGCTGCAGCATCTTCAAGAGCCCTGTCTAGCTGAAACCTCGGCAGCAGCACCAGCTAGGTCCTCTTGGCAAGATGCTCATCTGAGCTCACAGCTGCAAATCCTGACCTGCACCCGATAGGCTGCAGTGTTGACTCAGCCCACACACGAAACTGAGGTTGCGACAGCGCCTTTCTAGGTCAATCCTCGCCTTAGCGATGACAAAATCACAAGATGCCAAGACATGCGCACCGAACTTCCAGTCACTCCTTTGCTTTGGTAACACCTGCATGCGGCTACAGTAGCGTTGCCAGCTTTATTCGCTCAGATTTCAGAAGCTTCGGGCTCAATATGCAGCATGTGGAAATTGCGCCGTCGAACGCAGGAATGCAACACTCAGCGGAGCCATTCATGGCATTGCCAGAATGAACCATGGCAAATGATCGAATCATGACAAGGCTCTGTGCAAGGATTGCTACACATTGCTGCACTACTTGCACAAGGAAAGCATTACAAAGGCAGCCCGGAACATTGCACCAGGTCAGACAAATTCACACCGCTGAGCTGGAGGCTGGTGACTGTGCAGCTTGTGGAGATTGCCTGACGGCTTCTTATCACCAATACCCCGAAAAGCCCCTGGGACTGAGGTGTCGTGTGGCGCGATGCCTTGGCCGCTCGTCAGAAGGCTGCCAGTGCCGACTGTCCGCATCACCTCTCAACCTGAAAGCAATCACTGCACAATGTGAGAAGGAATCTCGATGCCGACTGAGGAGTGCTCCAACTGCGCATTTCATCACGAAGCTCAAGTCGCATGCGATCCCAGTCCTGCTGGCGTGCAATCGCTCCTCAACAAGCTATCTGATATCCAACAACCGCTCTCCTGGCTGAGCCTTGAACAGAAATCACGCTGCGACTTGCACATGCTACTCAGCACCGCTGAGCTTCTGGCTGCCCGGCCGCCTGCATTGCTGAAGTGGCGAGGGAATTCTACATCTTGCAATCGTGCGTATCATCTAGGCCTCATCCTGATCCAAGCTCCTGCACAACTTGGCGTATTCATGTAAGGCCCAAGTCTGGGCAGGGAACCCAACAGGCCTCCGATCCAGGGCAGCATTCAGCGCCCTGCATCTCATCTGGGCTTCGTTCAGCTCGCTCAGAAGCACTTCCCGCGGAACCTGATCAAGGTGCACGATAAGCAGTCATGATGCCAAGCGTCCCATCTCACAAGATGAAAGGGAAACAGCAACCACCTTTCCTGACCTCTCCCCTTGGCGATTGCAAGCTGCAGTACACTCCACCCTTGCCCAGTACACAACTAGCAATACACCCCGGAACTGCTGGAACGCACAGCCCTCAAAATGCTGCCTCTGCACGCATTCGCTCTGCATCCTGCCACACCCTGCCGGAAAGCGGAGCTCTGAACAAGGTCGAGCCGGAAAATCAATAAGCTGCTACTTGCTTGCTGATCAAACAGTGACTGGCCATTGCTTCCTGCAAGGGGCATCAAAATTGCCATAATCCATCAAGAGGTTTCCCAAATCTGGGCCTGCCCTTTTCTGCCCCCAAAACTATAATCCTTATCTTAGGGCCTCCCAACAAGGGAACCCGAAACCCTGAACCCCATCTATCCTCATATAGCCGATTCAACCTTTTAAGGATCTTTGTGGCCCTTCAGTCACAACCCTAAACCCTAAACCCTAAACCCTTAAACCCTAAACCCTAAACCCTAAACCCTTAAACGCTAAACCCTAAACCCTAAACCCTGTTTTGCTTGCCTGATCACCTCGGGCTCCTGGGCAATCACAGCGGGAACACTCGGGCTCTCAAAACGGAACAGGCTTTTGGAGGCATCTTGGGTCGAGCCCAAGTAAGCGGAGTCAAAGGATTATGCCTCTGCGCACTTTAATCTTGCAAGCAACTTTGGCAGATGCTTCCTGATTCCAGCGCTTGAGCTCGTGCAAGAGATGCACAGGGGCCTGCGCCGCTCTGCTAAACAGCCAGCGAGTCGGGTCACAGCTAGCGATGCCACCAGCAGCCTGCTGCTGACGATCTCGGTTGGCTTCAGCCAAAGCCCTCGTCAGGCGATCCTCTGGCAGACTGGCCAAGCAGTGCACTGGTAGAAGGGCAGCTGTCCTTCTCCTTCGCATCAGCCTGTGTCCGTTGAAGGTCTGAGGCAGTGAATTCACCTTTACAGTACGTGTCAAACGGGACTCCGTGATGATCTTCTCTGCTTGGCACGAAACTGGAGTATGCATAAGGCAACAGCTCATCTCTTGCCGCAGCATTCGCCTCAGCTGCACTATGCTCCTGCTACTTCAGGCCCGATAACGTTGTCTCCATGAGGGCTTGACACTTCTTTTTCAGACTGTGCCTCCAAGTACCTGCTTGGAGCTATCAAACTCTGCACGTGCAGGTTGGGCAACTGAGAACCGAGGCCTCGTGGCGTTGCGCTGGGACTCGATGGTGGCCTCGAGCATCACGGCTTCCTTTTGCCTTCACACATCATGGCCACGCACAAAAAAAAGGGGCCACAGCACCGGCACCAAACCAGCCTTGTTTCGCATTCGGATTGAAGCTGCTTGACACACCCCGACAGCCTCTTCTTGAACAGTCAGTCACTGTTGAGTCGCCATGGATGACATCTGCATGTCTGCTTGACCTCTCACGCTCCGCTGTCATCTGCGATATCTGCGCCTTGGCTTCAACAAGTGAAACCAGTTTTCTCCGTCGCTGTTACCAGGTTGGATCGACTTCTTGTTCGGAAGCATAGGTTCCACCTCTAGCTGCTGCCTGATTGCAATTCAGAGAGTTTCAGTGATCTGGCAACCTGGTACAAAGTGGAAACAATTGTAACAAGCGGGAAGCACCCCATTCAATAGACAATAGACATGATGGATACGCATCCGAACAAGAACTTGACATGATGTATATGCATGAACCAATATCCTGGCACGACGGCCAATACCTCCAAAAAGAGAACATGATTGCCAGTCATTGCCACAACGCATAGAAATTCAGCTTTTAAAGGGGCCCAAGTAAGATCAGGTCTCTTGAGGATGGAAAACCTCAACAACTTGAAGCCCTATGCCGCCATAGGGCCCCAACCATGCAGGCAACGTCCTTAACCTAACCTGTTCCTCAAACACAGCACTTAGGCTATAGCCTAAGCTCCTAGTATACCCCTTAATGACCTCTGCTGTACCCCCTATATCATCCCGCATATAATCTCCTTTAAGGAGTTTAGACTATATCTCACTTGACCTCAAACTGCCTGCTGAGCACATACTCTGAGGCAGCTGCGCTCTGCTCGTGCTGAGCCTTCATCTGCCTGGAGGCCTCTATAATCATAAAGTAGTTTCCATTTTCTTTTCCATTATCCCAATAAACCCTACTATAACCCTAATATTACCCCAATGTATTATAGTAGTTTCCATGTT
>CAJNIZ010032857.1:33037-47278 GCA_905231905.1 Symbiodinium pilosum | reverse complement strand
ACCCCAATATATCCCTAATTAGTACTTGGACCCTCTGGGCTACCTTGAAAAGTATCTTACAGTCTGCTGCGTCTACCAACGACATGGTATGCGTGATCAGTGACGAAGAACACAACAACTGCAGCAGTAACAGCAGCAGCAGCAGCATGACTAGGAGGAGTAGAGAAGTGACTAGTAGCTGACTAGTAGCTCCGGGAGACATGGTGGTAGCAATTGGCATGACACATATGTGAATGTGTATAGTATGATGATCTTTCCTTCTCGTACAGACTCCTGGCCTCTTCCTCTGCCCTGTCACAGCGCAACTGTGTCAAAGCCTTGCTGCAAGGCCAGAATGAAAAAGCGTTCATATGCATCGATAAGTCAGAACTGCCTCCATGAGCTTGTTCTTCTCCTCTACTGCCTCACGACGGTCTTCTCTTTCGTGCAAGTGGACTCGAGTTTGCCGTGTCTCCAGTCTCCCAAAAGGCTTGGAGGCTGCAAGTGTACGTGGGAGTCTCTATCATCATCCGCATCCTTTCGGACCCTTACGATGTTGAGACCCTCTTATCAAAAAAACACTCTTCTGGAAAAGCCTCACAAGAGCTTGGTGCACCTGTTCTGAGGAAGCCTACCTCCTGCTTCAGAAGGTCCGATTTGGCCAACTCTTCCCGTAGGTCGTGAAGCCGTGCTTCGCAAGTTGCTTGAGAGGCCTGCCATAGGTGCTTTGCCGCTCAGGCTTGTCCATTTCGGAGGGAAACTGCGGTAGCTTTTCATGGGCTTGGGTACTGAATCAACCGGAAAATTCAGCTCTTTCCGGAGCTGTCAAAATGGCTGTATTCTTGCCACAGGGGCGCTTTGAGCTTCGCAAGCTGCAGCGGCAAGTTAAGGATAGATTTGACTAAGAGATGTGGGCCTTTGATATCGAGATTCTACCTTTCACATCAGCTCCACAACAAGCTCAGAAAGCTACTCACAGGCCCATGAACCCTGTTTGTCTGCACATCATGCATGACTATATGCAGGTACGTTGGCGCGTGATTTAGGTGAACTCCTGTCCAGCCTGGCCATGCAAGTTACAGAGTTACAGTACTTGTGCGACCAAGCATGACTTGCCCTCTCAGTCCTGCCTGCAACTGCTGATGCTCGTCGCGCATGCGAAGAAGGCTCTCCTGGCCAAGCTTCGAACCGCAACACAAAATCCAAAAGCGTTCAGCTGCCCAACTTGGCCAAACGACTTGTAGAACGGCCGGCCAAGCTATGCTCACTGCTTGGCAACATCTTCGCACTTAGATTGTGCTCACTCGGCTTATATCGTGTCATGCTATAACATATGCCATCTCAGACTGCCGGACACTGAAAGACTCTTCACTGGGCAATACAGGCAATACAGGCTTCTGGTGCTGGATAATGTGTCTAATGATGCCACTTGACATTTTCTGCGCAGTCTGGATCATACACTGAGCATGCCATGCCAGTTTTGTCCCTGCACTTGCCAAACTCATCTGAGCTAAATATTGCCCTCTGCCACGGAGTGCTGCCAAGATCTTCCGTGGTCCGTGGACAATGGACGGGTCAGCAAGTCAGAGGTCCCAGTACTTTGTGGATTCTTCACCACAGGAAGCACGTAGTAGTTTTCCAAATTGGGGTTCCCTAATATAGACCCCGAAATACTAGAATCCTTACTATAAGAACCCGCAAAAATGTATAGGGATGATATAAGGATAATATAGGGGTTATGTAGAGGTTATATAAGGATAGTATGCGGATAATATGGGTGGTTACTATGTAGGTGTAACACTACTTGTGGGAAACTCCCATGTGCCAAAGGTTGGTCACCTCGGCCTGGCCATGCTGAGCGGCTGCCTGGCGGAGCAAGCTTCTAGAAGCAGGCACTATAATAGGGTTTAGGGTTTAGGGTTTAGTATTATTCATAGAATTATTAGTATTATGGTTACTATTATTAATATTATCAGGAACAATAAAAGCAGTAGGTAGCAATAGCAATGGCAGTAGCAACAGCAGCTCTATAATACCCGACTTGGAGGGTCAGGGGGACTTGGTAAGTAGTTTAATGGCCCCCTAATCCATCCCCATGCTTAATCTACTTCCGAAGTCCCCCTAACCCTCAAAACAGGGTTCAACCCAGTGAGATGCCCAGGTGCCTCTGCGGCACCCTCTCGGGCCCGTGTCCGGAGGGAGGAAAGCGCTCGCGCAAGTCGCTCCCTGGCAGCCTCAATGCAGCATGATGTGTTTGGTGTTGCGGCACTTGGCTTCTCAAGACTTGAACCTCATCCTGCGACTCCGCGAATCGAAGTCTCTCAACGATGACCTACCATGCCAACAAAAGGCTGGACGTGTCAAGCGTGGTATCTGGTGCACCTCGCGTTCTTTGCCACTCAGCTCTCGCTCATCATGAAGCGCAGCCTGTTGCGCTCAGGGGAAATGAAGATACTGACAACTACATGCCACAGGCCAAGGTGCCCAGTATATCTCTCAAAGTCCTCTCTGTTGTAAACAAGGCGCTGGGATACAAGAGTGTCATCTTGCAGTCTTAAGCGCTGCCATGAGGAGCATGTGGTCAAAGTCTCTGCCCTCTGTGAGACTTTGACAACCGTCACAACATCAGAAACGAAAGGCCAACAATGCTGGCACCGATATGATTCCATTCATCTCCGGCAGCCCTAGGCACGCAAAGACGGCTTCATGGCTTGGTGGCCCTGTCCTATGACCCGCTGGCCTCCGCAGACTGTAGCTTTTGCAGCAGCAGTTGGGCTTCGCGGGCATTTAGCGCTAATGCCTGTATCTAGACGTTCGGCGTGCTGCATGGAGTCTGCAGGTGCACCACCATGCAACTGGCACAATCCCAAGCGCCTCCTGTCGGGATGCTTGCTGGCAGCCTTTCCTAGGAGGGAGAAATTGAAACAAGCAGAAGCTATCCGTCATGCAGATATCTGCATGAGGCAGGAGCGGGTGCGTCATTGGTCCAGACCGCCAGGTTGCCCAAGCCCCATGCCACACTCAGATGGTGGAGTGGAGCGCTCCATCTGGGGTTCAAGCGGCACAAGGCTAGTTCTGAAACTAATGCGAATGCACCGTTTACAGCATGTGTTACTTCTGCATGTCACATGAACAGAAGCTTGACAGGATGTTCATACAGGGGTGGTAGATCATCACGATGCCATCCAGCATGTGTGCCCCGAGCTTGCTTCTAGCCATCGTAGAGTAACCATTTTCGAATTTGTTTGTCAACCTGCCAAATGCTGCAGAGGAAAGTTTTATCAAGCCTTGCAAGGAGGCATGAGCACTTCTTCAGCACTTTTGAAAGGGACAAGTGTCGCGGACAGAGCTAAAAGCTTATGGTAAGACCTGTGAAGCTGGAGGGTCCTGGCACAAGGTGCAGAACGTCTATCTCAGGAACTCAGCAACAAGGTCGCTGTTTTCATGCTGCTATTCTGGACTTGAAGCGATAAAGGTCGTGTGTCTGGCACAGCGCTAGACGCTGGACAACCTCACCAAAGTTTGCAGCTGCAAGCTAGCGCGCCCATCACTGAGCGCCATCGCTCCAGTAGTGTGGCAAGGAAAAACGAGTTTGCAAGCAAATTTAGTATACAGGAAAAGGTGTCGCTGTAGCTCGTGACCCCTTCACCGGCCAAGAGCTTCTATGAGCGCCTTGCTGGTGCTCTAAAGGTCTTGAATGCGAGCAGCCCCCCGTAGATTGTTGAGGCAGAACGGCATTTTGACTACACCTGGGCTTAAAGTGCACTAAGGCAGCTAAGCCCAGGAGGCACTTGTGGCAATTTCAGTTCACAAGCCTTAAGACATTCATCTAATCACGACGCGGTCTAGAGACTGATCTAAACTCAGAATGCATGGTCGGCAGGCACGGTCGGCTGGGCAGAGCTAGAAGCCAATACCCAATGCCTGGGCGGTCGCTGTAGGTCCTACTGGCCCATCAGCCGCGAAAACGATTACAAAACAAGTAGCTACATCAACTACTAGGCTTCAGGCCACGAGCAAGATGGCGCCTGCCCTTGGATGCATGAGCTTGACAGAAGAAACTGCAGTCTGCGAAAGTCTCGCGTCTAAAGCCAAGTGTCACTGAGCACAGATGGGCCCGACTGACGCTACCCTCTCCCGCAGTATCCTGCTCAAAGGCAATGACCTGTACAGCAGCAAGGCCCGAGCAAGGCTGCGTCCCAACACACAAGCACATGAAACTTCCTGCCGCCTTCTGAGAATATGTACCACCGGTGTTTTCGTTGATTTTCTGAGTCAACATCTGGTTAAAGCTCTGTGCAGTCACTCCATCCAGCTTGTCCTGCACCTCAGGATGACACGCACCTAATTTGACCTCTTCCCATCCAAGGCTTCAACAAGCAAACTTCGGACTCTGCCAGACACATCTGAGGGCTGCACAGTTTTCAAAGGTACAATCGGCTCCAGCTCGCCACTCGATTGCTCCACATATGGAAGTGTGACGATATAGCTTACAGTGATGTTGCCCCCGGCGTCAGGAACCATCTGTAGAGCCTGGCACACCGTCAGGGGATGATGTCAGCTTTGTACAATGATGTTTTTGCATTGCCACAAAACAGTCTCACGTGAACAACTTGGCTTTTACTTGGAGGAATTCTCGGCTTGTGAACACATTGGGCTACAATTCAAGTGGACCTGTCTTTTTGTTTGTGACCCTGCAGCAGGGTTCAGCCAAGGATAGCTGTAGGGCTGATGCTTCAAGAGTTTTTGTCGCAGTCTAAGGGTGATGCTTGTGGAGGCAGCGGTGGCTTCAACTATGCAGTTCCAGCTGACGTCTGTGACATCGTCGCAATGAATTGGTGTCTCTCCAGATAACGATGTGAGGTAGTCTTGATCACAAGAGCTTCCTCTTCTGTATATCTTGGGCTTGTGTTTACAACCAAAACACATTGCACGCACATCCATGATTTAAAACACTTCCTGAAGTTGTCTCTGGGCGGAGCTTGAACCCGTTGGCCACTTTCCTATCTTGCTGACATAAACATAGCTGCTTGCTGATGATGATGCGGCATGACCAATCCCGATATCAACAGCTGCACTTATGATACACCAAAATGGGATAGAGACCGTAGCAACTGTGTAAGATTGGGATTCATGAGGGTCCATTACCAGAAGGAGGACAAGGTAGAGGCAACAGTGACCGCTGGAAGATTGCGCTCTTGCTAGCTTGATTTATGTACAGCCCCCAAGGCTGCGCACGAATTGGCCGCGCTAAGACCCTGGCAATCCACTGCTCATCGAGAGAGGAAATCTCCGCCATAACCTCTTTGTAGGCGGCAATGACTCTGGAGTCTGTCGTGTAGTCAACATATGTGTTCACATCCGCGACAACAGCCCGCGCGGATAGCCTGGGCAATGCATTTGTAATTCTCGTCATGAAAAAACAACCTTCGGGCATAACTGTTTGCTACCCCTGGCCTGACGACTGCCGCCGGCTCCACCGTAGTTGTGCTGGCTTGTGTTGTGGGTGCTTGAGTGGGCTGGGTGGTTGGTGGATCAGTGAAAGTGTATGTTACACTTGTTTCTGTGTGGGTGTGCGTAACTGTAGTGACTGACGTCAGTGTGCTGGTTGCCGTAGCAGTCAGCGAGGTCTGCGTTGCCGTAGTTTCAGTGACGCTGGTGACTGTCTGCGTGTGCGTCACGGTGGTGACGGTTGTCGAGGACACGGTCTGTGTGGTGGTTGTGGTTGTGACGCAGCACGGGCTGGCGCAGACGGTAGCACAATTGGATAAGCCTTCAATACCTTCAGGGACCATGAGATGCAGAGGGATGTAAGGGGTCATGTCTAGTGTGGCGGCTTTATTCCAGACTTCAAGCCATGAAAGGAATGCCATGTTATGTCACACCAGGTTTTTGCTAGGGTGCCTGTGCACGTGACGCCCGCATCAGCTAGGTCGGCACAGGATGCAGTACCCACGCAGACGGAGTTCCAAGATTCATCTGAACATCCTGCACTAAAGAGAACTGCGTTTCATGGAATATGGGGGCTTCCCTACATTAGCGGTGCCTTTTTCGGGGTCCGCATGATGAGGATTGTAATGTATTGGGGCCTATTTTGGGGTCCCCCTGTTTTGTGACACTGCCTACCATGTAATCCCAATGTCACAGCTTCCGTGTCATTTTCCATGTGATTCCTGTTTAATTCTCCACTGTTGGGGATAATATCCCTAAAACCTGACGCATAAATAGTAGGAAACCCGAACGCTAAATACCAAGTGATTGAAACATGCCACTCTACACGGCCCGGCGCTGCGAAATTCTTACTGGTTCTTGGAAAGGAAGGGAAATAAGGGAATATATTATAGAGGGATTATGTAGAGGTTAAATTCCTTTTTTCCCGACCAAGAACCAGTAAGGCCCTGCGAATTTGCAGCAAGGCGCCATCCGGCTTGTCTACGCCAAGCACGCCCAGGATGAGGAGGGGCCAGGCCGCGAAGGCCCATGCCATTGCGTCAAGCTGGTCACAGGGTGCGGCCAGCCCGACAGATCCCCGCAGGCAACGCCTTGATCCGAACCGTTGGCACATGGTGGCTCCACTTGAGGGCAAAGTCCCTTAATATGAGGACAGCTCCCTGATCCTGCACCAGCCAGTTGCAGTTCTTTTGACAGCCAGAGAGCCAACTCGGTGCAAAGCCCGTACTGTATAGCCACCTCTGTCGATTGCGCTTCTGGATTGACTGTGCTTTAATCTGCAACGACCTGCAAACTCAACCACAGAGGAGGATTACGGTGATTAGTGATTACGGCAAATGATATCAAATCAGCCAATACACCTCACATCACATGGCCGCTGCGGCCCCGATTGGGGCTTGCTTTTGCGAGCACATGTCGCCAGTCTGTATCAATGGCTGAACTCCGCACCTTAATTTTTACAAGCTAGCAACCACACCCTTTTTAGTCCATCCCTGGAATAGTCTGATCATTGGCACAGGGTACAGGCTCTGTCAAGGGGCTGTGGAACGCATACCTGGGGAAGCTCTAGCTTCAGGCAAAGTTTTTGAGCTTGCTGGATTTTGCCAGCGCTCATCACCTTGTGTGACAACACCACTTCCATTGAATCAGTA
Organism: Symbiodinium pilosum; assembly: GCA_905231905.1. Taxonomy (NCBI): domain Eukaryota; class Dinophyceae; order Suessiales; family Symbiodiniaceae; genus Symbiodinium; species Symbiodinium pilosum. Next base: position 40,196 of record CAJNIZ010032857.1, on the reverse strand, counting down.
ACCATTCAGCTGCATTCTCGTCGCCACTGCAGCAAGCACTGCTGCAGCGCGGTACGAACATCCTGGTGGCAGAAGAGATGTGTGACACCCAGATGCGTAGCAAGCTGCAGCAAGCACACAGATCCTTCACCGGTGCATTTTGCAAAAGCACCTGACATGTCTGACATGCGGCTCTCCTTCCGACAGCTTGCTTGACAGACATCTGCATTTGCCAGCAACTTCTACAAAGAACCTCTCCAAGCTGCCGTGGACCGATGTCCGTTTTGAGTCCCGGCAGGGCTCCAACCTGAGTGAGGCGCGGAGGTCGGCAAAGATCCTACACAGCTCCAGCTGAGCACGGCACCAATGCTTGCTGGAAAGCATCCTTGGCAGCTTGCAGCTGGGCCTCTCAGGAGGCGGTCAGACGTTCAGAGAAGAGCCCAGCCTGGAGGCCTGCGGCTGTGTTGTAGGGTTCATTACCCATCGCAGAATGGAGGCAGCCTGGCTAGCAAGTGCCATAGATGTGAAGAACACAAAGGCAGATTACTTTCCAACTTCAGTCATGCATAGCGGCATAGCATGCCAGATAACATTTTGTCCGACAGAGCTAACTTCGCGGCCCAGCCAGCTACTCATAAACGTTCCCGATAGCCCGGCACTTGCAACTGCAAATCTCACGAAGTAACACCTTAACGGAGAGGACCGAGCAGTGGGAGGAAGCAGGCGCCGAGCAACAAACACCAGCGACACACTCAGTCAAAGGTTCGCACACGCAAGTAGGCTACAAACCCTGTATCCTCTACAGTCAGACACTTATCTGTTAATGGCTGTGCAGCACACTGGCCGCTCCCGCCCGAGCGCTCTGCCAAATTGACCCCACCACGAGCTAATCAGGCGGGTGGCCGGGTGGCCGGGAAAAAAATTGTCAGCACAAGCGCTGCTGCACATGGCAAGGTTCGCTGCAGTCCCGCGACCAGGCTCTGCCAGCAACTTCACAACGCAGTTGCAACCATCTTTCGGCGCTCTTTCTCATTACCCTAGGTTGTTCCAGGGTCTTTTTCTGGCCTTGAGGGTGTGCGCCGCAAAGGACTTCTGATTGTTGCCTTCGTATCTCTCCAAGGTGTCGTGTCGTGCTAGTCCGGCGAGCTTGTGACCAAAGAAGCACGCCTAGAAATCCAACCTGGATGTATGCCACGTCCTCCTACACGCCAAAGTCCGCATTTCGCGCTTGTGCTACTCATGACAAATCCACGGGTGATTATGACACAAGCACACAAAACAAAAGCGTGCATGATCAACATTTTCTCAAAATGGCGGAGGATGCGAGGACATCATGTGCATGCAGTTGCGAGGATGGTCCTGAGATGGGTTGGGCGCGTTCTTGTGCTGAGGAGGCAGAAGCTGTGAGAGGCTGCAATCCAATACATCGCAAGGGCATGCCAGCATTTAGTAGCACCAGGCCTCCCCAAGAACTTTCTGAGACTGGATGTCGTTGAAATCCATACCTGAGCAGATTGAGTTTTGAAGACATTCAGCTAGCACATGATAATACCACAACCTAAGAAAAATGCTAAAGGCGATGGCCAATGGCCCTTCAGACAATAAGCTGCCTGTCAGGCTCGCAACCTCACAAACTTAGGCCTCGGCGTGCCGCAGACCATAGGAGTCTTTGCAGCAGCTGTGCCTCAGCCAGGCTCTGGCCGCCACGATCTACGTAAGACCCTGCACTTCGTGGACTTCAACCAGCCGCTTAGGCCGGGAACGATTGGCAAACTCGCAATGGCCTGGAAGTTCTGCGTGATCCCAGACAAATCATTCTACTTCAAAGCTGTTCTGAGGCCCAGCTGTTGCGGTTTCCGCTGAAGCCGAGGCCAATTCAAGTAAAGCCTGAAAACGAGCATGCAAAAAGGCAGCTACGAAGGCAGCAAATGACAAGACTTGAAACCACTCGTTATTTGGGCTCCGGCTGCCCAGGCGGATGCTGCATAGAGCAGAGCCTTCAGCCTGCGGCCAACTCAATCTTGCTTCAATCGGGGATTGCAACTGACCACCAGGGCCACAGCTCGTGGGCATCTTGGAGTCCCACCCTCAGCGGCTTTCCAGATCAGATGCGCACGGCTCCACAAATCAGTCTGGGCTCAGCACAATAGGAAGCCGGTCATCTCTTGGCCGTGCCTTTGGTGCGAGGCAGTCAATGGACAGGGAGACTTCTTCCGCAAACGATCCCTGCCTGGTGTTGGTTAGCATGGGTTCCAGCAAGGCACTTGGACAGCGCCTGAAGCATGCAAGGAATAGCCCCATTCCATTTGCTTCCCTTCTTGGCTCTTCTAAGGCTCCAGGCTGTGCTGCTTCTTTCAGTAGCTGCAGCAAGGCATTGCCTCGGCCCAGACTCTCCGAAGAGAGCTCTGAAGAGAGCATCAGGACACTAAAGTACAGAAACACCGGGGAAAATGTATCTCACCAGTTGTTTAGTTCTTCTTGTAGGCTTCCGTCCAAGCTCCAACTTCTCACGCTTCAGCTGGTCAGACTGCTCGGGCATCTGCTGCCACCTCAGGCAGACTCAGTTTGGCATGCGCTGTAGGCCTTGCCGCAGCTAAGTCCCCTACACAGCAAAGGGTCGAAGGAAAGTCTGATGTAGCCTAAGCTTGGCAACTCGCACGTCTCACGCTGCAACGGCTGCAAAGCCGGCTGCGTGCAGCAGTCAGCAGGCGTTCTTGCGGGAATTCAGCAGGCGTCGGCCATCGGTGACAAAAACTGCACGAAGCATGGATCGTGCTGCAGGTCTCCGCCGGCAAAGAAACACTCCGTATTGGAAGGCTTCCGGAACTGCATCCATTTTGGGCAGTATGCCTGTGCATGTTATGATTGGGCGCATGTGATGCACACCGCCTGCAAACAACTTCCCTTGAAAACTTGAAAAGAAACGTTCAGGGCCAAGACCGCCCTGCATCTTGCTGGGAATTATTGGTTGTGACCCACTCCCTTCTGAGAGCGCACTGGAAAATCCCACATTTCTACAATGTCGAGCTCAGCGAGTAGTCTTTGGAGAGCGCTCAAGCCGGGGTATGCTTGGGAGCCTGCCACATAAGCACTTTGCCAGACCTCCTAGGATTCGGCTTGACAGCCATGATCATATCTGATGACTCATGACACAAGTTGCCGCCTGCCTGGGCATGTGAGATGGTAGAAACCCTGTGAACGCCAGACGCTTGCCGCCCTCAGGGTTCTACACAAGCTTAGCTCCACTCATATGCCATGCAAAGAAAAGAATTTATCTAGGTGCAGCTTGACCCAGGCCTTTTTAAGGACGGCATTTTCCAAAAGATCGTCCAACGTCCTTACACTTAGGGCGGCACGGCCCCACGTGGGGCTTTTCAAACTCATCAAGGACATACAGCCTAAGCACACTTGGCCAGGACACGGCTTCAGCAGAGCACGAGCGGAGTGAGGAGCTCGAGCCAGCGGTGACAGCTTGCGCCTGGAAGCCCTCGGATTGGAGTCCTTAGCCAAACTCAGAGCTTGTCTGAGCAAAACTGACATCAACATTCAGGGCGCTAGGAGAAACAGGACCCTGCTGGATGGTCAAGTTTGAAGCCGTAGCTTCAGGGAATTGAAGTCAGCCAAGCGTTGTTTCTCGCGGCGATTACTACAAACCCAACACACGCCTGTAAGCTTTCTAGTCGTTGTACGAGCAATCTCTTCCGCAATTCAAAGTGCCACTGTTCAAAGCTTGCTTGACTTGGCTAAGCGTCTGTCTCCTGGGGGTGATGGACCTCCCCCAGCAACAGGTCCTTCCAAAGCGCACGACTGCGAGGCCGATTAGGCCGCCGCAAGTCTCGACATCTAGGCGTCAGCTCAAGTGCAACTAGCATTCACAGATACTGTTTGGCAAACACATGTGGGAAGCCAAAATCTCCTGCGCAAGCTCCTTGAAGTGACCCATAAACACCCAGTCATCAGCAGCTTCTTGGACCCAATGTTTTCTCTCGCGGTCCCTGGCTGCAGGTTGTGTCCAGCAACTGTGCACAAACAATCAAGATCAAGGAGAGCGGCATCATAAGGTGCTGCCCAAGTCTCTTCCGTTGCTCGCAGTGGTGCGGTAGGTGGACCTCCTCGGCAGAATCACCTTGTTCGCCCAACAAAGAGCACACGAGTTCTCACTAGACCTGAGACAGGACAACAGGCTGGTGCCTGGGCGTCGATGCGGCCAAGAGTAGAGAGGAATCAAAGGTAGATCCGCCCGCAGCTGCAATGTCTGCTTCACTTGTGCTACCTGAGAGGTCATCAGCTTTCATGGAAGCTGGAAGGTTGTTTTGTTCTAGATCTCCTCTAGCAATCGCATGAAATTCAGCAAATCCAAGAAAGGAAAAAAAAATGAAGGTATGACAGCAGTGTTCTTGAAAGGTGCCGAAGTGCCCTGGAACACCGGTCAGACTCATCCGCAAATTCCGGATCAGCATCGCCACTACTTGACTGACTCTGCAGAGACCGCTTACTGTGCGATCGGCATGAGAGTTCAGAGAGTCTCTCTGGCCGTGCCTGCTTCTTTACATGCTTGCGAACAGTGTTATCAATGCGACGAATATGGCTTTCCCGCTTCTCAACGTTCGTCCTGGTCTCATCATAATTTCTGTCCATTTCCCAGTCGTCTAGAAAGCACGTCTCATTCATGGACAAGGTACCTTCTTGATTGACGTCGAGGGCAGCGAAGAGCTGACGAGCATTGCCGCTGTAACCGTAAATGCGACAGTTGCCGCGAAATTCCTGGAACGTTAGGCTGTTTGAGGCGTCATGGTCGAACACACCGAAAGCAGCTCTGACTGTCCCAAACTCGCTCCATGCCCAATTTTTGAAATCGCACAAGGTAGCGTTTGCCTCTGTGTCTATCTCATTCAGCGTGATATAACCAGAAAGATCCTCGTCAAATGCACGCCAAGCACCTGGCGTGTCTCCATGGTAGCGTATCTTCTGGCATGCGGCCTGGAACTCGTTCCAGTTGCAGCGGTTGCTGCCGTCCTTGTCAAGCAAATGCTTCCATGCTTTCAGGAAGTGACCACCATATTTCTGTCCAATTAGCTCTCGGAGTTCTTCTCTGGCAGCATAATTTGCTTCAGCCAGGAAGTACGGCTGAGGGTGCCATCTCTCCAAAAACTTCAGCTCAGACTCTTCAATCGTTTTAGAATTCTGCTTGTCCAAGTGCTGGAACAGGTGCTTTGTGTGGCCAGCCCAGCCCCACTCACGCAGTGATTTGTCAAACTGCTTGTAGGAAACCTTCTTTCCAACGTCTGGTTCTAGCGATGCAAAGCCATGCGAGACTGATCCAAACTTGCTTTCCAGGAAAGCCTTGAAGCGGGCTAACGTCTCGGCACTAGGTGGGTCAAGCTCCTCTAATGATGCAAATCCACTGTCGTCTTTGTCAAGCACTCGCCAAAGGTCTCGTGCTTCGTGGGAAAATCCAAGCAGAGCACAAGCTTTGAGAAATGGTGTCTTGGGAATTGCCATCAGGTCATTGCTTAAAGCCACTCGCCAAGCTCGGACAAGATTCCCATGCTTCTTTATGAGGTACTCCTTGAACCTCTGCATGGTCTGCTCTTGAGCTTCGTGCGCCTGTTGCTTTCGCAGCGAGTGAATCGCCCGGCTCTTGGCCTCCATCTTCCGCTGGATCCGCCGAAACTCGGCCTCTAGCCACCCGAAGCTTTCCCGGCCAAGCTTACCTCGAGCACAGGAGCTGCTACATGGGAAAGGGAGGTGCCATTGCAGGCATAAGTCTTAAGCCCAACGTCTCCCTGCCTGAAGCATCCCAGTCCAGGCCGCTGAATAAAAGCTGTTCCTGTCCATGCTGCCACCCCATCTCCTTGATGCGTTTTGCGAACTGCTGTTCCTGGGAAACAGCTTAGCAAGCGAGGTGTTGAACAAGACATTCTGTTCTTACCTTTCAAATCAGCGTGCACAAGACTGTTCTTGGACCCAGCTTCCGTGAGTGCCGCCTGCCGGGACTTGATGGTCATCCGGCTTTTCAAACGCTCCTCATTGGTGTTCCCAAGCCTTGTAAGCAACTCCTCAACGGACCTGAAATTGTTTATGCACCACTGGCGGAAATCGTTCCACAACTCCTGAGCTCAAGTTGACGCAGGACATTTGGATCTCGCCTAGACATGGCATTTACTTCAATCCTCCGTGCCCTGACATTCAGACTTTTGCGCAGGCCTCGGCCCCCAGCCGCATGTAAGCTTAACACCCTGAAACAACAGCCCTGAAGCCATTTTTCTGCTGTGGCTACTGTTAGTGTTTTGATGCTGTTGTTGATGGCAATGGTAGTGGTAGTGTTATGGCAATGCTCAAAGAAAATCGGATTGAATTCATAAAGCCTCAGGAAGCTTCGAATTATCCTTCACAGCTGGTTAGAAGATGATGCGGGGTTGCACTCCAGGTAGGGCACTGCATGGACACTTACTTGGGCACTCCTGCGACTGCGTGCCGCTTGGCACTGGGGTTGGAGACCCTGGGCACTACTGTTGGAAGATCGGTGACCGGCTAAGACAACACATTAGCCAATGTCTAAACTCCTAGTATCCCCCTTAATAACCCATAGTAATCCCATATATAATCCCTTATATAACCCGCTTTGGAAGGATTGAGATTATGGCTCACATCTTCATGAAGTCTGACAACCTCAGGCTGCGGGTGGAGGAACAAACTCATGTCGCCAGGCCACAGCTTGAGCAGGATCAATTTCGTACATGGTGATTTCCTCAGATGGCTACATGCATCTTGAATCTAGAAGCCACAGTCATAGATCCGGCTTGCCTTATATGGTAGTTTCCCTAAATAGAGGTACCTCAATATAGACCCCCTAAAATTATGCTCCGTATTATGGGAACCTCCACACAGGTATGCCTAATGTTGGGAAACTCCCATATGCCATCTAAGCTTCCCCAGATCCATCATCATCAAGCTCGTTGAAGAGCTGTTGTATGTTCCCGGGATACAGGTGCTTCCGCAGCACCTCACTGAACTCGACCTTGTTGATGCGTTGGACCTCACACGGAAACAGCCTTCTCCCCCCTTCACAACCACCATGACATCTTCTCAAATGCAAGATCCCCAAACATACCCTTTGAACGCACTCCTGAGAAAGGACATGATGCCCAGCAGGGCATAGCAAACCCCCCCCCCCCCC
>CAJNIZ010032857.1:0-32937 GCA_905231905.1 Symbiodinium pilosum | reverse complement strand
TAGTAGTTTCAGTTCTCTTTTCCATTATCCCAATGTGATCCCTATAGAACCCTATATGTTTCTCTATATAACCTCTATATAACTCTTTTTAACCCATTATAGCTATTATCCCTATGAGGGGCTCCAAAAATTAGGGAGCCCGTTCTGGGGGTCCGCATTTCAAGGAGTTTCAGCAGATGTATTATAATAGGGTATATATAGGAGTTATATAGGGATGGTGGAAAGAAAATGGACACTACCATTCAAGGAATTTCAATAATTGGGAATCCATATCGGGGGCTACTTGGGTATTTCCCTAAATAGGTAAACTACTATATAACCACAGTTTCCATTTCATTTTCCATGTTCTTTTCCATTTGATTCTCCACTATAGGCCAAAAGGGGGAAACCCTATTGTTATGGAAACTACCAGAAACCCAGGCAGGTGCTGCCGGCCTTCAAGGTGGAACCAAAGTTCTGCTCCAAGAACTTCTGAAGGCGCCGCTGTGGGGTCACCTAAAAGCAAGATTACGACTACCTTTCGGATGAAGTGCAGATAGTTCAAAAGCGGCGAAGAAATTATGCCCTCCCAAAGCAGCTGAGGCCGCTGGCCTCTTCGTCCTGTGCCATTGCCCATTGCTTTGATGAGCTTTCAGAAAGATGATGTCAGGATTGTCAAAGACAAGCATAACAGTTTGCATTGCAACTCATGACCCTGCATGCGTGTGCCATTCTGCCTGTGGGGAACGATGTCCGGAGGACCAGTTGAAACTCAGATGATTTCACATAATGCGGCTACCTTTCAAAGCTGCAAGCCACCAGTTGCAGCATGAGCTACGCGGATGTTTCTGTTGCCGCTTCATCAGACGCCTTCTCAAATAAGGTACGACAGCTAACAGCTTCACAGAAGGCTGCACCAGGTGTTGTCACGAGTTTTGACTGCATCAAGCTTGAGCACTGCTTCACATTCTTTTCCACTGCAAAATACGCCCTGCATCTGGATCTTCAGTGATTTCCGTTAAAACTCTGAGCATGAAATGCCCTTCATGGAGTCTGTCTCCACAATGTAAACAGTGAGGGCTTCTACATTCATCAACCCCTGGCTTCTCAGGTCGGCCACTGCACTGAAGGGCTCTTGCGGCTACTCCCGAAGCTTCTAGCAAACTCAGCCACAGGCACAGCTGCAGCCTGCGTTCTAGGAGCAGCGGCAGAGCATCAAGAGCTGTGCAGTTGTGCTGTCGTCCGGCCCCCTCTACTGTTGCACTGCTGCACCTGGAAGAAGGGTAGCACGCACGACCGCACGACAGGTGTGCATGGTATTCATCCATGGATCATCAGAGACGTTTGGGGTGTACCGCTCGATATCCATGCTAATGATTTCCAGGAAGGGAGTCACAATGCCGGTGTCACTCAGCTCTTTCCTCGCTTGGTCCAATACCACGTCCCGGAGCATGGGCTCAGTGAAGAAGACTTCCAGATCTTCGCAGTCAGTGCATCTCACAGTCAGCGGAATGTCAGCTGTCTGAAGCCGCCCATGTACAGCAAGTGTCCCGGCATCGCCGAATAGTTCCTCTCGCACTGGTTCCAAGCGAGGCGCCTGTGTTTCAGCCAACTGCTCTCTGATCATGCGGGCATTCACTGAAGCTTCCTCACAGTCATGCCGCATTGCCAGAACACGCTCAAAGTAATTCAGCGCCTGTTGCAGCTGACCTTTCTCTTGCAGCCGCTCTGCACGATACATCAGAGCGGCTGTTGCGCGATCCAGGTCTAAGTCGTTCATGAGATAGGCCATATGCTGGGACCGGCTGCTCGCGGTGGACAGGCTGGACACACTCTCCGCTTGCGACATTGCTGTAGACTGCAAGGGCTGCACTTGGGGACCTGCTCTCTTAAATACTGCTTGAGACAGTAAGTGATGCAACCGAACACAAAGGTAGCAACGAAACACAAGTTGGCCAAAGAGACAACTCTTTGGGTTGCAGGCCACTTTTGTAGATGAGGCTGAGTCTTCTTCTGGTAGTGGCAGACCAGGTGATGCGCAAAAATGGTGAGTTCAGTCAAATCCTTGGAGTATCCCAGCATTTCAATCCTGACATCTGCGCACTGCACAGCTGGGCTGCTGGCTGCCTGATCGTTGGTTGCCTTGGATGAGGGGAACTTGTACAACTTTCAACATAAAACAAAGACGCGAATGGCAACACGCAGCTTCCCAAATCCTCATGTGCAACTCTACAGGTTACACTTGAGGAAATCCTCCTCGACCGTGAACCCTCCCTGAGGTGCCAGGTCACGTAGAGGAAGGGCAGCAGAGTGTCCAGGACGGGCAAGAAGCGATCGCCCAAAACTTCCACCTGACGTAGGACGTCTTGATATATTAGTTCTGACTGTACCATAGTGACTGTCACAAGCAATGCATCTGGGCATTCCTAATATCACAGTATATGTGCTGATGTTAGCACTGGCGCGCAATGTCTTTACAAGTTTCATGCATTGTTCCCTTGCAATTTGAAGAGCATTAGCTCAGTCCCATGCCATTCGCCGGCACAGGAAAAGTGCAGCTTTCCAAAGCCCAATCTGCAATCATGAAGCGTTCGCTGGGATAGGTGTCAGCAGTCATAATATCCCTCTTCGGAGGTACAGAGTTTCGTCTTGTGCAGGCGGTGATTTTGACACATATCCCCGTTAATCTCACACTATGAAGCAACAGGCACCTGCTGCCAGTTTAAGAGCCGCCTCACGATTCAAGTGATTTGAGAACTTCTCCAGGATGTTGGCTACAACCATCAGGACCTGCTCCCAGGCCTCCACAAGTGTAACATGCTTTTTGCGAGGTTTTCTTATAGCGGCCCTAGGGCTTGTGATTGTGGGGGCCTTACTGAGGAAGTATGTACGAGCTGGGATTGTTTAGAGAGACTCCCACTTAGCGAGTTGCCATGGGCAAGATGAGGTCTGGGCCGGAACTGTTGCAGTGTGCCTGAGGCGCACTGAGGCTTTGAACCCCTGAACTGTAGAACATTCGACCAATAAGATGGTCTCAGCTATACAAGGCATGCGAGAAGCCTCAGCATGCAGCCAGGATGCGACAAATTGAATGCTTTGCTGACAGTTGCAATGGCCTCCAAGGAGCCATGGATGAACGACACATCAACTGGCGAGTCAGATCGAATGCCTCGATGCAACGGCCAGCCCAGCCTTGGTAGATGGCTTCTTACACTTTTACACGCCTACCTTCGAACCAAATGGGTAGTTCCCAGAAATAGAGTCTCATTTTGGTACCCCAAAATATGAGGTGCCGTAATACAATCTATAGCCAAAGGGAGACAAAATTTTGGGAACCACCCGTGTGGGCAGGGCAAGTGCTAAGCCGCTAAGCGGCACACCTGCGCAGCCAGCTACATCGTTGCCTCATGCTCGAAATTCACTTCTGTCACACGCCACAGACCTCTGCAACTGTTCAAGGCCAGTACCAGTTCGTGCCGATGCCGCACCAGATAGAATTTCCGACAAGTTCTGAGCAGGGCCTCAAGCTCTTCGGTGAAGAACTGTAAAGAGCAGATATGCAGAGTTCTTTGGCTGGCCTTTTAGCAGCATCTCCAGCTTTGCAGGGAGCCTTAGGAAAGCGTCAAGATTGATCACAAGACGCACTGTGCTTTGAAGGAGTCAAGCGCAGTCATCCTCCCACACGACACTGGGGTCACACGCTCCTCCGGGCTGCTCGCTGTCGCGAGGCTTGCAAGGGCCTCGAAGAGATTGGCCTCCACTTGCCATGGCGTCTATCAAATTTCATCAATGTTTGAGGGAGGATCCCTGTTGCCTGGTCATCCGCCTTAAGCGTACCCTTGATGGCGACCTTCGTCAGCGACACTTCCGCCTTGCTGCAGTTGGCAGATTTTTGCAATGCCACAGCTCCAACAGCGACAATACTAGTCACCGTGGCCTGTACAGGAAGGAGCGCTGATGGAACATACCTGCAGCAAGATAGCTTTGCATTCGTAGCCTGAAACATAAACCTCAGTCTCAAGATACAGTCATGCTGCACAGGGCGCACTGTACAATGAGAAGATCCTGCAGGAATGCCGCGCCACTTTAGCAAGGCAGACACCCCGGAAGCAGCAGAATGGCTCAGGCCTGCAAAGCTTCGTGGATCTGTGCCACCAGGGGCGCAGCTTGGACTCTGACCTTGGGTTGGGGCCCAGGTTTGCAGATTTGCTCAAAAGCTGCTACAAAAGAATGCTTCCGTTGCTGATAGCTCATGCCTGCCCAGCAAGTTTCAAAGCAGTTCTGCAGCTGAACATGTGTTCCTAAGTCGTCCACGAGCGTAGACAGTGAAGAAGACATTCAAACTTAGGACTCCTACACCGCCAGAACCTGGTACAGTAAAGTCTTGAAGTCTCCAACATCCCCGGTAGCTCGAAAGTTCAGCTGGGCCAGCCGGCCAATTTCACAAAGCGACCAAACATGAAGCAGGCACGAGCCGCCTGACAGCACAAAGAAAGATGCAAGCGAGTCAAAAGCGCAAAGGCTTGTTGCTTCTTAGCAGGGAACACGGGAATATATTGTGTAGGTTTGTATAGGGCTTGTATTCCCATATTCCCTGCTAAGAACCCGTACATTGTTTGTAGTCAAGCAACGAGATGAGGATTGTTGGAACGGACACCTGTCCACGCGCCCCCGCGATGATAAGAGACTGGAGGCATGTACACGAAAAAAGATGCCCAGCTCTGCCTCGAGCGCTTAACAAGGCTTGCAGCACCCTCTGCCCATACCTGCATCTGCCGCAGCTCCACTTCGAAAAGAAACAAACATGCTCACGCTAAGTCAAAGTCCAGGACTCCACTTTTATATTCAGAAGTCAGAGCCAGCTGGATCTGATTGGAAGATGAATTCTGAAGCAGGGCAGTTGTCTGACTGAAAACTTTTTGACTTGTCGCTAGCCACTTGCGTGGACTTCAGAAGAGCACAATTATGTTGTTCAGCCCTCGTTTCCTCCGTTGCGACTTAAGCTGGCACTGGCTACAGATTGTTTGCCCTTTGCTGTATCTTGGATGCCTAATGGATTTGCAGCAATGTTGTTCCTGGTTTGCTGGAAGATGCTGGAAGACACCGACCTGGAGCCTACTGCATCCTTTCAGGCAATGCAAACACACGAGACTTGGGTTCGCTGACTCATCATTTCGTGCTCAAGCCCACCTCCCATGTCCAGCACCCTGCTGCAGCAAAGTCTACACTTCCGTACGAACGGTGCAAACAGCCAAAACCAAGTAGAAGAACAGTCTGTGGAATGTATGCAACGTCAGCGAGTCGGATATGGAACGGGTCGATCGGAGTGTGCGGGTGCAAGCAGAACTCCACAGGCCTTGGGAACAGTTCCTGGTGCACTGCGAGAAGTTTCCCATACTTCACCTAAGCTCACAAGGTAGCACTGAAAATTGGCATTTGCAGAGACTTCTGGGTGCGAAGCGTAAAGCTCCATCAGTGCTAGCTGCACTGCCCAGTGATCGGCATTGACCTCAAACCGGTCAGAATAGTTTGAGAGGGTGGGATTTCTCAGGAGCAGCTCCTGAGAGCCAGGCTAATGCCTCACATTCCAGAAGCTGCACGAAACAGCCAGCCAGCGGACCTTTGGCCTGCAGTAAGGAAGCCGAGGTACTTTGACTCTACTTCAACCGATAGCACTGCGTGAACTCTGCACCGGGTTTCACTTTTTCCCCACCGTCTGCAGATTGCAGGCTTGGCAAGATCAGGGACTTCAACTTGCGTGGATTCTGGGCAACTGCCTCCGCGAACAGTGCCGGATATCAATCAACCACAGATGTCATGCTGCATTTGGACGCCCACTGCACCTCTTGGCGCCGGGTAGAAGCTTTGCAGTTCTTGTGGCACGGCTGCGACTTCTTCAGCGGCACCGGCCAAGCTCACCTCCAAGGTGAGCTGGACTTCAGCATCCTTGAACAGGCCAGCCAGGATGAAAAACAAGCAAGATCTGTTCCCAAGGCCCAGGCTTCATCATCACTTGTGGGGGACCCCTGCCAGCATGCCCAACATGCATCACAGTACCTGAGCTGTCAAGAAGCATCCCGAATCATGGTTCTCCCTAGCAAATCCAGCAAGATCTTGTGCCGACTGTCTGGAAGCCATGAAGGCATGGTGCCACCTTTCCTTGTGTGAGCGTCCTTGTGCGCGAAAGTGCGCACATTGCAGGCAAAGCTCTTGACCTGGGCCAGTGTCCTGGCAGCCGTGACTTTGGTGACTTTGCGACTGAATTGTCTTCCACACATTTCCTCATGATCCCATCAGTGGCCTCCAGGACCCGTGAGGGGAAAGTCTGAGCCATGAAGGGAATCAGGAAGTTGACCTGAAGAACAGCAGAGGCTTCCTGGTCCGAGTTGTTGCTGCTCTTCAGCTGTTCAGGTTCCGGCGAGCGCCCGAATTGGTTGGGTGGTGAATGGTAAATGATGGCCGCCAGGATGACGAACCAGAACCTCAAGGCTCTGAGGCTTTCGGGGTCTCGGGTCAGGGCTTGAGCTTGGCCGAGGCATCCAATCCGAAAGGCTGTGCAGACAACAACTTGCAGAGACGGAATATCGTGCTTACCTTGAGTGCATGCAAGCTGAGCTTACAAGCAGGCGTTTCACACTCCAAGGCCGAAACAGGATCTGAGAACAGACTTGCCATTTCCAGATTCATTCTCACAGGAGTCACCCTGTCAACTTCTCCCATGATGTGTAATGTTGGAAGGTGGAACAAATTCTGCTGTGGAATGTCAACTTGCTTCGTACGCCGCCAGCGCAAAACTGCCGTTTCAGATTGCAATGCATTCCGCCGGTCGAGTAAGTGGAGGAGCAGCCTGAAATCTGGAGTTGGCGTCAGATACCCACATACGACGACAGCGAACCGGAATGTTTCAGGAAATTTTCCCACCAGCATCTCAGCAGCCAGGCCACCAGCAACAGCAGCTCCCTGACTGTAGCCCATGACTCCATCAAATGGGCCATCCCTGCGAAAGATCTCCAGCAAGTATGCCAGCATTCTTGACCAGCTGTCCTCTCTTTTTAGTGACCACCATGAAAGACGTCGCTGGTTGCCTTCAGCTGTAAATGGCGGAAGCTGGATTGGCCCATCGGCATAGTGCAGCCACACATCATATGATGAAAGCAGCTTTTGCAAACGCCTGTCCTTGTGCTTCTGCCAGGAGCCATTGCCGGAATAGCCATGGAGAACGAGAATGCGCATTACGGCCTTTTGTAGCTTGGGCCCAGAAGCTTGGAGTCTCACAGGGGTGTTTAGATCGCAGTGTCCAGGCCAATCGTGTGACCACAAGGCATTCTGCCTGCAGATGCTGCTCCAGCTGCTTCACAGTCTCACCTGCCTCCTGGCGGTGCCGTTTACAAATTTATGAAACTCGAAGAGCTAGCTACGTCTCCTTGAAGAGGTAGAGGACCGCGTCTACCTTCCATCATTGCGGGCTCACCAGAACAAAAGAGGCTGCCAAGAAGGCCAAGTGGCTTCCATGGGCTGCACGCCCGAAAGATTCTGCGTGAGCTGCGTAAGAGATGCTTGCACAAACTGGAAGCCAAGCCTCAGCTAAACACATTCTGCGCTCGGCCAAGTGGGAATGAAGCACTGGTCCAAGCTCAAGACTGCTCATCCACTAAGAATATGCGCCTTGTGTAGATCCGGCTTTGGGCAACTGCCGAAACATGCTGAGACCGGCGTCGGTGTCGGCTCAGGTGCAGGCTTGTAGATCTTTGTCAAACTTTTGCGAAACTCTATGAAAGCGACATGTTGCCTGACGCTCTTTCAAGCACAAAAACGAAATCCTTTCGCGCATGAACACACAAACTGCTAAGTTGCAGGCTCGTCATCCTCAAAGCTAGGGTCATTGTGCTGAAACCTCATCACACCACAGACAAGCAAACAGGCAACACATGGATACAGCCTGAGGTCCAACAACTCTTCTATGCCTTAATGTCATGCCACGCTGGCTTTCACGACTTGGCCGCCAACCAGGAAGGATATGCAGTCCGTTGAATAATCAGCCTTGCTGCAACGAGCTAGCCATTTGCCAGGCGGGTATGTTCCCTCCACATGCCGGTGCCACTGCAGAGTTTGCATCAAGATGGGCCTGACCTGCAAGGCAAGGCATAACCCTCTCATCTCCACCGTAAAGGCAAGGAGTCAGCAATTGCAAAAAATGTGCAGCCTTCCAAAACACCCTGCACCTGCTCCAGTGACACGGAGTGACAGGGGGCCATCTCCATGTCGCCCTTTTGCCCACCGGACACAAAGCTTTTGACCTCCAAGAGCAGTGTCTCCACGATACTTTTTCTTGTTTCAACAATGACAGCGCCCGTGCCTTTACGAAGAACTCAGTCAAGTAAGGCTCCACGCACACAGCAATCTGATGCCTGCAGCTTTGTTGTTTGACACCGTAGCAGGCCGTCTGCATATTCAAGCTGTAGCTGTGCAGGCCAAGGGCAGGGCTCTTTCCGGGCAAAGAACGAGAACACCAGAGGCATCAATGCGTTGGTGGACTCCCATGCTACCTTGCGCCAAGACTGTGACGCTCAACTCAACCCCTACTACATTGCATCTCTGCATTGGACCCAGGCCTGTGCCAATGCGGCACTGTTAGCGTCGTTTTGGACACGCAGGTCGACATAGGCTTCCAAAATCACCTATGCTGCGTAGACCAGCTCCTTCCTTTCGGAAGAGGCTAAAAACAAACAAGTGCGGCAAGCCTCGCCAACTATATTGATCATCTCAGCTTCCTTGACGAGCAGCCTTGACATGAATCCCTTGGACCCACCAAGTGCATTCTGCAAACAGCAAAAGCTGCGAGCTGTTGGTCTGAACCATCACGATGCACACAAGCTTCTAGACCTTTGTCAGACTTTTCACTCAAGCTATGAAATCAAAGAACTTAAATGGTAGTAAGCAGGCTGTAAGCAGAAGACGCCCGAAAATTTGCAACTCGCTGAGCATCTGTACCTGCTCAACCAAGTAGCTTCAGGGAGGAAGCGCTGTTGGATGACTGCTTCATGTGACTCAACACCGCATTTCTCATTCCCGTTCCCACAAACCAGGCCTTCATTCCCGTTCCCACAAACCAGGCCTTCTTGCTAGCCGGCATCTTCTTGTTGACAATGGCAGCAAGGCATTCGCATGCCTTTCAGCAAGTTGACAGGACTCATTTCTTCCGTCATCTCTTCCTAGGCCATGCAAGCACACTTGATGACTGCAATTCCGGACATTCTGGCCTCACTGGAGCTGCCTGATGCTTCAGCAATCAGATTGCAAATTGCACCTGGGTTCATCACAAGTGCACGATATGTCAGGGACTAGTGGCGAACGAGGTTCCAGCTCAAAAACTTGTCGTTGGCCACAGTCAAGATTTCAATCTCAGAGTTTGCACAGCTCGACTTCAAACATTCCATACAAGTTCAAGTTCAAGAGGCGCTGTGGTGGATAGGTATCCGGCCCAGACCACATAAAGGGACGTCACCTTCCTGGTTGCAAACTGGCCCTCTCTTACTCAGCTTGTCCACGGCTTTGTGATTCCAGACTTGGTGCAGTCATGGCTCAAGCAGTCTCGCACCATTTGTGGCGCCTCAGCCAAAAGGCTTGCCAAAACCAAGTGCCCATTACTTCCAGCAAGCTCAGATACTCATGATTTTAGTAGTGCTGTTCCCAAACATTTGTGGCTCAGCTGCAGGCCGGACTCTTCAAAGTGGTCAAGATCCTCAACTACGTGCACACATGGTTCTCATGGCGTTCTCTTCTAGGATGCATTCGTTGTTTCTGTGAAGATAGATGTCTACATCTATCAGTGAGGCACAGGAGTTTCCTACTCTGCATTGTGGCAAGGCCTCCTAGCTCCACTGAAAAAAAAAGACTTGGTGTCAGCGGAAATTAACTGCTTAAGAAGTCTACTTTTCTACAGCTTGGCATGTTTTTTGAAGACCATTGAAATGTGGCGCGTGGCAACCTGAATCCGTTCAAGTGCGATTTAGGACATCCTGCGGAGTCGAACTCAAGATCGCACGCCATGCTGCTGCATGTGGCAGTGTTGCTGTTGGACACCATGTGCAGCGTAGATCTCAAGACCGCGGTGCCGGGCGCCCAGCCGATACCAGCACTCAACCAGAGAGACTACATCACCTGAGCGGCTTTCGCAGTCCACGGGTCAATTGATAACCCTAGTAGCTCAGCCTAATTCCGGATCCAAGCTGCGCTCACGCATCGCATGCTTGATTTGATGGCCTCGGTGGCAATTCAACATAGCATGAAGTGTGTCAAGATGCATCAAGTCGAACCGAGTGCTTGGCTGCGCTGTCGGTCCTGCAAGACAGTGGTAAGGTCCACCATCACTTTCAGGGCTGGCAAAAAATGCTTTCCTCGTTACTCCGAGGGACTTCATCATTGACAACCTCTTGGTCAAAGATGGCAAGCACCTACAACTGCCAATAGCAGCACATACCTCCATGAGATAAGAAGACTCTTTCTGAGATGCTGACACGCAAAAAGAAATCTACAAGTGGAAGCCTCCAGCGACGAGACAAATTTGCAAATCTCAATGCACAAACTATGAACAAGAGCACCTGAGTGCATGGCCCAGCATCCATGAGACCAATCAAGTCCTGCTACCAAATGAAAGTGCAATTCGGGCCACAAGCGAGCTGAAGCAAAGACTTTCGCTACAATGGCCAGTCTGACATTATATTGTCCTGCCATGCAGTCGGCCAGCTTGATGGATAGTCGAACTTCACCAGGCCTGCCTGCGGCAAATGTGAAAAGAGAGATACATCCCGAGGATTACTCGAAGACTTGGGCCATCCATCCACCAAGGGCTCCACATACACAAGTGCAACTTTGTTCTTGACCACAACCTCCTGGCAAGACGGCGTTTGAATCAAGAACAACCTTGCACCAACTTTCTTCACTCATTCAAGGCCCATTTCCTCCTGCTTTTTTGCAGCGACATCTCTCAGCCAAGAAAGCCTCAGCCAAGCAGAGAATATGCTGGTTGCTCAGCCTGCTTGTTTTAAAGCCGGGCAACACTTTACCTCGAAGATCTGCTCTTGCTGCTGGCGCAAGAGACCTGAAATCTGAAACAGTGGGCAGAGATCTGCATCATGGGTCTGTGTAATTCAGGGTGTCGGCGATAGCACCTGCAGAACGACCTCACGCACTTACAGAGTCGGCCAAGCATTCAGAGCATGATGAACTTGGCTTCCAGCCTGAAGGCACCAAAACTTTACCTGTACAACAACAGCAGAACATCGGAGACGTACCAATCGAGAACAAAGAAAGGGCATTTGCCTCCAAGACCTCGGTCTGCGTAAATCTCTCCCAGCACAGGATCCAGCCTTAGGCAGGGGCTTCGCCTCTCTGAAGCAAACAAATTCGGCAGAGATATGCAGAGATGGGCTTCAGGACATCGGGAGACCAAGAGCCCTGACTTCCAGGCACCAAGGCCCTCAGGCCCTTGCCCAGGAATCATAAGAAACCCTAGCCAAGCCCTGCAGCTAAGCCTCATGCATCCACCATAAGGGTTTTCAACTGCCCATGCTACTTCTCACCAATGAACACGTACCCGTCAAGCTGCGGCCCAGAATCTCTTTGGGAATTTGCAGGCTGCCAATATAAGTAACTTGGATGCTAGTGCTAGTCGAACCTCGCTACACCGAGGCTGCGTTATTCGTGTTGCACAGAAACCGGACAGAACGACTTAGCTGAAGACAGTCTGGTCGAGCCTGCAAAGCATTTCTCGCAGCGAACTACACGCCCCAAACAAACTGATGAAGATCTCGCTGCCTTGACGCCTTCACAGTATCTGGTGGCCTCCTCTCGGACCTATGGGCATGTTGCCATATGCCATACCCCCCCCTGTGTCAGAGTAGGGCTCCTGCCACAGGAGTGACAGACCTTGAGGCATGAGAGCTGCCTTCGAACCGTGACAAAGCTGTGAGGGTGCTAAGCTTTGAGCGGATCCTGTGTAAAGATCACTCTGATAGCTCGTTCCAAGTCCTGAATTCTTATCACAATTCACCGATCTCTTGGCAGAGTTGGATGAATGTATGCAGGCATGCTGACTTAGGCCGCCACATCCATGCCCTGCCCAATGTGCCATTTGAGCTATCAGGCCAAAAAACTAAAGCTTCACGGGACATTTGCAGATCGGCACCTGTACTTTGAGCAAAGCATATCAATATGTCTGACCTGGAATCAGTCTGCATGTGTGATTTTGTCTGTGCGAGCCAGCAGATTCGGAGCTCCCTCGCGCTGCTAGCCACTGTGAGTGCTTAGCAGCTCAAAGTGGCATGACAGTCTTATCTGTTGGGCTACCCCAAAGGCTGAGCTGCAGCAGAAGCTTAATGGTACCTTCAGCCGATATCCATGTCAGCGGGCGCGCTCGTGTCCTGGCCATTGGCATGCAGCGGATGTGGCAGACCTAACCACTCTGAAGGGCTCACGATGTGCCTTGCCAAGAAACTTTGCAACTGGACCATCACAAAGGCTCAACTTCCAAGGTGCCTATGTTCGCGTCTTGGTCAGGCGTACTCTCAATTGGTCTGCTTGATTTGGTGTCCCCTCCATTATGCTGAGGTCCCCTATTATGTCGCTTATTGAGGATCAGGGGTAATGATTGTGAGGTCCTCTATAATGTGTTTTCATGTTGGGGCCCTAGAAAGGATTCACAACTCTCCCTGTTACATCAATCCACAGGGACCTCAGAACCGTGGGAGGCTAAGGGCCCTGATTGAAGGACCTTAATTGCATTTTTCTGTGGGGGGGGAGCCACATTACACCTCACGCATCTTTACAAGAGCCATTGCATCACACTTCAGATGCCATGTACTCATGATGCATGCTACTTCCCCCTTCCTCAAGCACATAACTCTTATTCGAAGAATATGTGCTGACCGGCACCTCTTGCTTGGCCGCCAATTCTCTGCGAATCTCCGGGCCGACCTCACAGCTGGCACTCCTCAAACTTCAACACGGCCATGCTGACATTGTCCGCTGAGGTGGCCGCAGACTCATGATAGTGCACTCGAAGCAGCTCCTTGATGGCTTTAAGACGTTTATACATGATGGAAACGGCATGCAACAGCTACAAAGCTCCTTGAGTCGTCTCTTCTGATCAGCAGAGAGCTCAAACTTGTATCTCCTTAGCTCCGCCATCAGCAGTCCAGTCAAAATACCTGCACAGTCCCTCGGGTACATGGAAGCCTCTCAAAAATGCATCAAAGCATCTGCACGAAAATGAGCAGCGCACGATGCCACACCTAAGCTTCCTAAAACCAAGCAAGCCACAAACTCTGAGGAGACAAGCAAGATGAATTCGCTGAGGATGCGGCCAGAGGCAGAACTTTGTCTTCGCCAGCAAAGGAACAGAAATGAGCCACCAGGCACTCAATCACCTTCAGCGGCAATGCATACCTGAGCTTGAGCTGGCCCTCGGGAAGCTGTTACTCGGAGGCAGAATCCTGTCTGCTCATCAAGGTGGCATACTAAGAGGGAACCTGAAGAATCAACGACTGCCAGCAAGCTCGTCATAAAAATGGAACTACAGTGACATGTTGAGAAGATGATACAAGCCACAAGCGATGAGGAATATTTCTGTTCGTGCTTAGAAAACAGGAAAAGGTCACGTGGAGTTTGCTAACCAGCCCAGGCACTTCTTGTTGAGCAACGCAGCCAGAATGATTGCGGTGGTTCCGTACCAAGGCGTCATAGTCTTAGCTGCAGTTCTGCAAATGCTCCCCTAGCACCACCGTCATCACACCAATGCAGGATGAGGTGCACAGAGGCGAACAACACTTGCTGCAACCTCGAATCTCATTTGCACAGCGACGGCCAAATCGAACAAAAGACTAGCTGAGCACTTCACGTGCATGACAGGTACCGATGCTTTGGCCAAAACAGAGCCCATAATGACTGCCTGAAAGAACAGGTAGGCAAAAGAAAAGTGGGGAAAATACTTGGAAGGTAGAACAACTCTATTGGAGCAGCCTCTCGTAAGGTGCAATTTTCTGCGGCCATAGGCAGCAGGATGCCCTGCGAAGCTCAAAATGAGGTTCTCGGCTTTCATCCAAGCATCTAAGCCCCAATGTGAAATTTGGTTGGTTTCGCTACTGTCGCGCATTACCTCCGCTTCACAAGCCCAATCCCCACCGCCCACCTGGCCTTGAAGAAAGCTGCGGGTTTGAAAAGTGATTTCCGAAGGGCCCTGGCAGCCAATCGACACCGCAAAACAGTGCACGGCTTCTCGTGCTGGCCACAGCCTGTAGTAGTGGAAGTTCAGCTTCTTGTGCCTCGCATACACAAGCTCCTAGAATCCAAGACGAAAGGCGAAACAAGACAGCAAGCCAAGTTCCAAACTCGGCGATATCCTGTCGAACTGCCGGCAAGAGGACCTACCGTTAGCAGGGAGCGTTCAGAAATAGTTGCGGCCCGAGCCAACGTAGTAAGCACTGTACCAAGTTGAAGAAGCGCTGAGCCATCCCTGAAACACAAAAAACAAGCTTTGGAAACGAATCACACGTGACAATGTATCCTGTGCAAACGAGGAGCGAGGGTTCAGGTTGGAAACGAAGATCGTCGAGGCCTGCAGAGGGCCGGGCTTCAATTTGACAGCTCTGCGAAACCCGGACAAGTGCTTCCGTGTAGATGTTCTCAAGGCCCATAATTCGACGGCTCAGTGGTGATGCAGCCCTTTGGGCTCCTCACATCTCTGAGCACCAAGGACAAACACCCCTTTCAAAGGTGGGGTGATGCCCATGCGGTACCAGGAGCAGTCAGAAGTTGCAAAACGCCAAACTGACTGACAAGCGCTTTCACGCTAGAGCAACTGCCACTGCCATTTTGTAATGACAGCGTATGACATTTCAAGCCCGGTGTTGGAGCAAAGTGCCAGCAAGCACGCTTAGCACTCTTCCAGGGAAGGCATCACTGCTTCCAACCAGGTGCGTCAGCATAGAGCCTGCACGTGATTTCAAAAACAGGTGATGGCTTCAAAGACATAATTCAGCAGCCACTATGGCACGCAGCCTGCCCCAATCATGCCGACGATGTGAAATTTGCCGGTTCAGTATTGACGGCACCTTGCCACAGGCTTCCATGGCTTCTAATGTGCTATTGCTCTATTTGCATGGCGCAACCAAAGTGTAGTCTCTTGGAGGATATGGAGGATCATCCTCATGCGGCGAAGCTGCAGGCTTGCCGCCAATGATCTGCATTTTCGGGAGTTGTGGCAGTGATCTCGATGCCTCACAGATAGATGGCCTGGACTCTGATCGAACCAAACTGCTTGCAAACACGGCCTGCATTGAAGTGGAGCTTGAGGATCCTGACAACATAGCTATCACAGCCCCACCATTACATCAAGATTTTGATGGGGTCGCTAGAGTTTCAACACTGGCGTGGTGCGCATGGGTCCTTTCTGCAACTTCTCTGCAAGATCCGGGCGATTCTGGAGGAAGAACTTAAGATTCCATTTCTCCTCCTTTCAACACCATGTCAGCATGTCTGCCAAGTGCAAGTAAAAGTGCAGTGTGACAAAACTATCGCCCAACTTGTGCTTGAAGCCTTCTCCATGATCTCATCGTAGATGGTTCGCATGGCCAAAGCTTGACGAGATCTGCTTGACTATCAGCTAATGCTCGTCGGCAAGATCGCTACTGCTGCAAGCCAAGCTACACCAAAGTGAGCATGAGCACGTCTCAGATCCGGCTGCCTCGTTAGCAATGCTTCATCGTCGCGCCTGATACATCGCAGCAGGACTCCACGTCAACGGTGAGGTTAGGGCTAGGACCTGCAGAGCAGAACTACACATAGGAACAGCTCTACTTCTGTCAAAACTCAACAGCAAAGCAGTTGTTCAGCCTCCTCCCAATTTGTCAGATTGGGGATAACCTGCAATGCATGATCAGTTGAGCTTGAGATGTGCTGAGGTGAACAGATTCTCTGATCGGCCTTGAAGGCCTTGGGAATGGATCCAGACTTGTAGAACTTCAGCCAGTTCCCAATGTCCCCATACACCTGGAAGTTTCCAGAGCTTCAATCTTGCATCGCTCGGACAATGTCAAGAAATGCAAGGATACCTGCACCACTTTTGGAGACAAGCCCGCTTCACTTGCGGCACCTTCAAGAGGTAAACAATCCATCCATGCATCCATGCGTCACTTTCCGTGTGCCTTTCAAGCCCTGACTATCATCTCGAAGTACATCGGCTAGACTATATTTTCAAATGCGCCCTTCCCGCCCTGCGCCGCACCCTCACCAGCACCAGCTTCCTTGCGTGCTTCAGCCTCCTTGCAGAACATGAGCTGTTCTCGGAATTTAGTCTCATGATGTTCAGTGATCAGGGCCGCTCAACACTTGGCGTGCAGTGACGTGTTCAAGAAAATCCCCTGTGGGCGTTGAAAAGGCGTCCCCATTTTTCCAAGCACTCTTCAGTTTGAAGAGGTGGCATGTGATCACTACAGAACTACCTAATGTGCCACTTCATCAGCCTGGATCTTCTGAAGGATGATATCCGCCAGTGTGGGTCCCGATGCCTGGATAGGGTGACAAAGGTATTCTTCCCAACGAAATGAAAATCTCCCAGCCTGTGGGGCACTCTTACCTGGCAGAAATAAAGACATGGCCTCAGGGCACGGGGACACACACTCCGTGGAGAAATGGAGATGTGTAAGTGGACAACTAAGCAATCTGACTCTCTCATCTTCATCTGAGGCATTTGGTGCCACAATGTAGCCATCCTGGACAACAGCTGTGACAAGGCCGCCCATGACATGCCAGCTTTTTGAAATTGCCTCATCCACTTCCACATCAATTTCCTCCACGTTTTCCTGTAGGCAACTGCGCACGGATCCGGCAGCGTAATGAAATGTTCCAACTAGGTGCCAGGCCTCCATGTCAGCCTCGCCGGCACTATGTCTTTCAACATCATCGGGGATGTCACCGAACTGATCTTCTTCTTCGTCTGCCTTTTGAGCTTGCACCTTTGAAGAACACGGAAGGCACAGAAACCGCAAAAAGGGTTTCCGCGAGTCCACGCAAGATCAAAGACTCTGGCCATCCCAATTACCTTTTTGGCAACATTGGACGGTACGACCGCACTGTCATCCTGACATTCACACGAGCCTGTATGACTTGCACGAGTCTTTAGCTAAATGCTCCCTCTTCTTATCTTGCGCGCTTTGAAACAGTCCTCTTCATTGTCATCAGCTCTTCGCAGCTTGTTCCGCCTCAACAGTACAAATGACATGCTTCAAGCCAAATGAGGCAAATCAACCATGAACAGAAGTACGGTTAAAGTAATTTGCAGAGTAGCGCACCAAACACCCACAAGTGTCCACGCAGCTAATGTAAGCCTCAGGCGGGACTCTGCGAATCCCTCTGTTTGCTTCCTCCTGCAAATCAAACGAGCAAGAACGGCCATGACGGGCGCGTGCCACAAGAACGTTACACCTCCTAAGTCCTCCAAAATGTCATGGGCCAGTGGATTGTGCCGCAAATTTTTTGATGCCTCGACGCAACATTGCGGAAGCGCCCATACTACCATCATGCAAAGTTTCCACAGTCATCCTCTCCACAAGTATCCTCATGTCAGATAACTTGCATTGGTTTCAACCATCGACAAACCAGAATATGCTAGCACCTTCGACCGCATCTGCTTCGGCATCGCTAAGCAAATGTCTACGAACACGCTGCCAGGCTTGATTTTCTGACAACATGCTGATCGCTCCCATGTTCCTTCACACGTGTACACCAATGTCTTCAATGTCAATGCTGCCTGAAAACTGTGCTTATGCATTGTCAACTTTGTAGCCGTACACACTCCACATGGAAAGCATCGTGCACGGATGTTTGGGGCTTGAGGTTTCATATTAGGCTCTGAAAAAATGTGGAGTCAAATGAGAGCTGGAAACTAGCTGGCCATGCTCATGCAGTTGGCGCAGCGTCATGCAGCAGGCTTCAGGTGTCAAATGGTCATGCCTGCCTGACCCAACTGAAGGCCCTTAGTTTTGCATTGTCCGGCTACTCAAATAACTCGACAAAACATCAGAAACAGTGGATGAGTCGCCCTTCATTTATCCGGCCGATCCTGGCGCTGTCTAGTACAATGTAATTGAGCGAACTGATCCTGCCTATGGGCACATGGAACAACGATCTGTTGCAAGACCAGCTCTCACTGCCAGCTACCCGCCTGCCTCCTTCTACCAGTCTATCAAGTTTTGCAATGTGTAAGTCCACTGCTCCAGGCTGACGGCGGGTTCCTAGCAAAGATGCCAAGTACACCTCGCTCTTGAGCCCAAGCCCAAGAACTCAGGTACGCAGGCAGAACTGGAGCGGACACGCTCACAATGTTATCCTGAACACTTTGGCTGTAGCAGCATAATTGTATACGTACAAGTACACATCGTCCGTGAAGCCTCCCACGAGGGGTTCCGAAGATTGCACGTGGGAAGACATAGACAGCTTCGCGATCGACTGTGTGCTCGGGCTGAAACGTACCACAGCTCTGTCTTGAATTAAGAAGACGTACTTACCGACAATGACGTGACCACCTTGTACAACGCCACCACCCCAGTCGTACCCGTAGTCCTGCAGTTGCCCGCTGACAAGATCGACTGTGACAAATGCATATGTGGCATAAACAACTGCGATGTCTTCCCAAACTGCACAACCAGCAACTGGTTCCCATGGAAGGTCGGCTACTTTTTCCAAAGTTGAAGTCGGATTGGCTTGCTGGAAACGCATGAGCGCCCCATTCGCCCCTGATGCCCCCCAGATGCATGTGTAGATGTACTGTTGATACGAAAACCCACCCATCGGACTACCTTCAAAGATTGACAACTGGTCCACGTACTGGAGAGGATCAAGATTGAAAATCACCAGTCGAGCCGGATCTGCAGTTGCGCTTGCCCCCATGTAACCATAGACACCGTCCGTGAAGGGGCCCTTTAGATATTGCAGGCCGTGTGACGACAACAAATCCATGGGCGTATAGGAACTTTGCCCACTGCGGCTCGTTCGGATCATGATGCCACCAGTCTGAGGAATCAAATAAGCATAGTTGCCGTGGGTGAAGGCCTCGTTCAGGAACCCAACGCCGCTGAAATCCATGCGCTCCACGGTGGCCCCGAAGCTGGCCCCCAAGGAGACTTTTGCAACGGGAGTGGCACTAGGAGTGGAGGTACGCTGATCCCACCATCGGCACACCAGGAATACGTGTGTCTTCGCGGCATTGCTGAAGCTAGCTCGCACACCGTGATTGCTGACACCAGGAAGGTTTCCCGCCGCCATGTACTCTGGGAGGGTAATTGGATATACGGCTGCTTGTTCAAAATCAACCTGTCGCACATCATGAAACCAAAACAACCGAAGGCCTACCATGATAGGAAGCAATAAAATCTTGAAAAAACGCTGCCTCACAGACAAAGCGTGACGGCAGCTCGCTGATCTTGTAGGCAAGCTGAGTGTTGTCAGCAGGGCAATGGAAGCCATTTGCTTCCGAACTTCCGGCGTCTGCACCAGCAGCAGGCACCAAGCCTGCGGCGCAGGAAAACTGCACAGTGCCGCCACTGGGGACCACCACGAGCGTGCCACTTTGCACAAGATTTGGCAGATCCACATTAACCTCGCATGGCAACGTGCAGATAAAGCCTCCGCTCACCTGCTGCTCCGAGCTCTCACTGTAGCAGTCATCACACGAAGTCAGGCATCCTTTGGTGGCGATCGGGCACCATCGCTCATTGGCTTGGCATTGAAAGCCGGTGCACAGCCGACTGGAGACACGGTAGGTCTTGGGAGTTGCTGCATCAGAGCATGCATCACACGCCGAGGCATTGGCGCTTGCAGCGGGCATGCAGCGCCTGTTGCGGGCATCATCAACGTTGCAGAAGAGGGGCATGTTTGGGTTGAAGGCCGCGCATGCAGATTCCGACTCTGCTTCAAATTTAAGAGTGCCCTGTGCAACCTTGGTGATATGATTGGAATCCCACACTGTCACTGCCAAGCTGGACGAAAGCGTTGACTCTTGGCAAGGAATGCGGCAGCTGGCCTTTCTGGCATCAGCTGAGTCGAGCTTGAAGTTCAAGCAAGTGAATGAACTTCCATTAACATCGGCAAACTCCACGCTGGCTGCCAGCTCTTGGTTTCTGGGCAGTTCGCTGATTGTTAGCTGCACTTCCCAGGGCATCCAGTTTGGTGCGCGGTTGGTCAGGTCAGCATTTACTGGCTCGGCGCTGCAGGAGTCCAAAGAGCTGGTCGCTGTCTGGTGATGCACTGGATAGAGCGGCGTGATGGTGACTACCCGACGTCCAACAAGAAGACCTGAAGCCTCGTGAGGGTAGGCCTCACTGAATGGGCCATATCCCACCTCATTGACTGCTGACACTTGGAAGGTGTAATATCTGCCAGCAATCAGTTGGCCGATGATTATATACTCATCAGGTGTGTGCGTGTCGAAGAGCCGGTGGTAGGTAGTCCATGTGTTGGAGGCCTTGTCAAACTCGTGGTGAATGATGCGGACACGCAAAGACACCACTCCGGCCCCAACCGCCCCTACTTGCACATCAACGCGCTGATTGCTTGGGTCCAGCTCCTGATCACCCACAGTAATGTTCAGGATCTTTGGAGCTTCTGGAATGTTGGGAAGGAGTCTCTCAGCACTTGCCGCAGGGCCTTGCTGGTAGTGGGCAATTACTTGCGTGCAGGGGTTCTGACACCAAGCGTCTTTGTTCAAGAAGCTTGCTTCTGGCGTCGCACTCGAACAGGTACGAGGCCCTGGTGTACAGTACTGCTTTTCGCAGAATTGCGAACAGAAAGAATCGAAATGGATGACGACAAGCTTATAAGTCTCTACACAGCTTGGCGCTCCACTTGTACCACTGCCAAGGCTGACTGCTCTCAAGCAATGCGGTACTGGTCCTGTCTTCTTTGCAAAGGCAAGGAAGCGCCGGACGCTGTGCATGGTTGCGCGGCTGGAAGCTGGACTCATACCAGCAATTATTAAGGCAACTACAGCATCGTAGTTCACTGAGAGCGTCGGTCCGATGTAATCAGAGAACTGAGCTGCAAGCGTTGCGCCGCCCTCATCCCGCAAAGGAGCAACCATGCTGGCGAGAGATTGCAAGGCATCTGATTGCTCTTCACGATACTTGCGAATGAGGTCCAGGGTGAAGCTGCTGGACGAATGGTTTTGGAGAACACTTTCCACTTCAACCAGCTTGCTAAGAGTCTTGTACTCGAAGAGGGCCCTTGCGAGGGTTGCCCTGTACTCACGCTGATATTCCTTCTGTCTCCGATTGAACAACTCCACTCCCCAAGTCCAGGATTGGAATCCAAGATTGTCTCTGGCCTTGGCAGCAACCCCAACTTCAACAACTACTGCATCATGTCATAGGTGACGGAACTCATTTCTCTTGAATGTCTGGTGCTATTGCAACCAGGAAGCCGCAAGATCATTGATGATGCGGATGCCTTCATCAAAGTCTTCTGCGATGTCGATGGCTTGGTTAATCAGATCCGCCGTCAGCTTCTTCGCGACAACATCGTGACCACCTCCAGTACGCAGTGATACGGAGTGACTGGACACAACAAGAAGGCTCCCGTTAGCGACTACCATCTGTAAGTAAGATGACGTCTGCATCTTGATTGTAATTCCCGACTCTGCAACATATTTCTGATGTCGCCTTGCTGAATGGTCGTTCAACCTGGATGTTCTGATGTGCCTGGCCCCTGAACTGTGCGCACTATGAAGGTGGAGCTCGGACTACATTAAGCAGCGCACAGCTTCACTACACTGATACGATTCATTGTGGAGTGGGAAACCTCAAGCAACAGGCCCCTGAAGCAGCCAGGGCAACACTTTCAGTCCACTGAGGCGCTCGCTGACAAGCCATTTTACAGGTGTCAGGGTGATCTCCATGGGGACTCCATTGTCTTCCAGAGCTGCCACATGTATCTTGGAGAGGTAGTCCAGTGCACTACGTGGGTCAGTCGGCACAGCAGACGGCTTCGGAATGGAACCACCTGAAAGGCGTCTGCCCTGAGCCTCTCCGGCCGAGCGGACATCAGACTCCTTGACGGCAGTCATCAAGTCTACGGCATGCCGGTAGTATCTTGCTTTGCCACAAACGCAGCAGTGCATGTCCGGGAAGTTGGCCGACTCTACCATCGATTCGTTCGTGTGGTATACGTAAACACCGTGGTTGCAAAGACCCCGGGCTGCATACCAGTCGCAACCATGGCCATCAGCATCCTGCAGTTCAGTGCGCTTCCCTCAAGCTCTGCTTACGTCTGAGACCGAAGCCGTTTCGCAGAACTACACGTGATACTGTGCAAGGCAATGCTAGAGCTTGCATGCGCTGTCCTTCCAGTCTACTGTGTCCTCACACTTGCCGCAACCACAGCAGTTGCGCTCCGGGTGGTTGACCCTTGCCGCAGCGTCAGTGCCATTGTAAATGCCATTTGGACAGGAAGTCAAGCGGTAGAAGTTGCAATCGCGACCACTTGTGTCCTACGCAAGCACGAAATGTCACATATTCATGAACTTGAAGTGTCCAGGAGGTTAAGGTTTAGTCATGTTCCAATCCTGCCAGCAATGACACAATGAATGACATGCAGTAGCACACTAGGGACAGGTTTGCTTGGTTGCGAGCAAGGATCTGTCCAGTGTTTGGTATCGCTGCATCTGCCGCAGCCGCAGCAATGCAAATCGGGGAAATTCGCATCTTTTGACTGAAACGCATGCGGATGGCGATGAGGCTTGTAGCTATTGGTGGTAGTGTCGCAGTAAGATGTCTTGTAGTCCGAGCATTTCTTACCGGTCATACCGTCTTCCCACTTGGGACTGTCCCAGCATGTCTCTTGCGAATAGCCTGTGCTCTGTCCAAAGGGAATCGCCCTCAGCCGTCGGGTTCCCTGCTCGGAACTTGATGAGATGCCAGGAATCAAGTCACCGAAGACCTCCACAGTGGTGCTCCTCGAGGCGAAGATTTCCTTCTCCTAGCAGAAGAACTACACCGCACCCAAACACAGCATTAAGCAACGTGCTGCGACAGGTCCCCTTCCCTTCTCATTTTTGGGCGGTGTCCTGCATGTCAAGGTTGACTCCTGCCTCAACCTGTATTAAGGCCGTCTTCAGCTCTCCATTCAGGTGGCCTTGAATGACCTCCTTCTCCTGCTCACTGCTGGCCAGCTGTGTAAACGTTGCCGAGCAAGCCGCCCCATACTTGATAGAACTCACCTTGGGCTTCATGTAATTGCGCGAAGAGAAGAGGGGGGAGAGGGAACCACGCACAAAGTAAGGCTGCTTGCAATCCACGATCACAAAATGCGTCGCTTGTGAAGGGATGGGGTCGAACCGAAGACTTTGCAAGCCCGGGTCAAGAGCATTTAGCGTCTTTCGTACCGTCGTGACTTTCATGCGCACAGTGCTTCTCACCTGCTGCAGAATTTCGTTGCTGAGAGGGTGCAGACACGCTAGCTACCCTGGTCAGAGATTATAATCATTCTGGCAGCTGAGCCAGCTGCCTCCAGGTTGCTTTCAGCCTCCAAGGTTTGGCGCTGGGTGTAGTTCAACAATCAGAAGAATCAAACAACTTCTACTGCAATACCGCTCACTATGTCACTATATTATGCTTCCAATGCAGCCTTCGCATTCAAATACATCGCTGAGCCGGAAAGCTTCATAGAACTGATGCCAACAGAGCGCTCGAAGCTCACCCTTCCATCAATGCCCATGAGCTGCATCTTGTCCTCTGAAAGGCAAACTTGAAAGACTACAACTCTACAACTTTAGATGTTCCGGGAACTCGCAACTGATTGTCCTTGATGCTGTCTGCATACGACATGGTATACTCGGCGCTTTTTGCGGAGACCTCCCGCACAAAGCGGGTATCCTCCAGGGCTGACAACGGCCACAGGGAGCCTCCAATTGGCTCATCGGCATTCACATCGTAAAGCTCACCGAGGAAGAAGCGCCTACCCAAATCCTCGGTGTTGATTGCTTCATCAGTGAGGTCGTTCTCAGCCGTACAGGGCGTGATCGAGCAGGCGCATGCCAGCCACACGACACCCAATGACGAAATCATGGCAAGTGGCGCAGCTGCCGCCTACTGCAGAGTTTGAGCACCAACTGGGGCTGCGAGAACAGCCATAGCTATGCCTTCAAAGTCAAGCTTGGGCTTGCGCGCTCTCCAAGATGAACAGTTGTGCAATTGTTTTTGCTTTTGCGGCGCTGGGTTTGGTCATATTTCGCGAACCAGGTGAGGCAGGGTTTGCCACAGTGATCGGCACAGAAGGTAAATGAAAAGCATTTCCTTAGCGATGATTGAAACGCGGCAGATAGCTGCACCACTTAGCTAGGCTGCGGATGGGCAAGCGGATCAGCTGTAACCCTTAAATCGCGAACTTCAATGCTGTCTTGTGCCACTTCAACCGCGTCCAGCGAAAAGGTCCGTGGTCGTTGAAGTTGATGGCGGCATTTCATGCACAGACCCGTTAGAAAAAGGACGAAGACAAGAGCAGCAAATGCCAGTAGACATGTGACCACAATATCAAATATCCTAGCACTACCTCCGTCAACGAAGTCCGATTCTTCTACAGACACGCCCAAGACAGACACGCTGAGCCCTGACTTCTCAGCGATTGCGGCCTCCATCAGACTTGTATCTGGAACCAGCCCACCGACAAACGTAATCCTTTGCACAACTCTTACCTTTGTCAGTGGCAGCATCGATACCACGACGGAGACATTGACGCCCTGCTCCACCAAGGCTTCCCCAACAGCAGTGGCATCCGCCAGCGTCTTGCTGACATCTGTGGCGGATTCAATGCTTCCCGTTTTGACTGTGGCCTGTGCTGTGACAGCAGCCAACACACGTCCGTGCATGCTGGCCAGACGACGCCGCCCAGGGTTGATGGATACGCTTACATTTTCAGGAGGCCGACTTAGAGCGATGGCCACAGCATGCCGCACCTGCTCCTGCGTCACGAGGCTGTCGAGGCTTAGAACCACCGAGGTCTCATAGCTGATGCTTGTCAGTAACACCTGGTCGGCCTTGACGCCAACTGCTTCAGCCACATCCCTGAGGAAGGCTGCAATGGAAAATGTCGAGACATTGGAAAGGGTCAGCTCTACCTCAAGAAGCACGGTCTTTGCAAAAAGCCCTGAGCCGGCTGTGGTACTTGTAAGAGTCATCGGTTGGGTAGTACTGGAACTTGCGCTGGCACTGGTGCTCTGAGTTACTTCATGCCTTGAAGTGGTTGTTGGTGTTGCCATCTCTGTAATTGTTTGTGTAGTTGTCACCGTCACATCATCATCCATGCTCTGAACTTTGAGATGCCCAGTACTGATCACCGGATACCCAGACTCCTGCAGCGACCATAACAGGTTGTCGAGCAACTTTCCCGTATTTGCCAGGTCTGCGAGCATTGCTTGAAGTTCCCTTCGTGCAGGAAAGCATGCTGCACTGACCATGCAACTGATCGAGAAGAACATCCTGATGTTTGCGTTCATGCTGACCCACACTGCCTCCATGGCAGCATCTACGATTACATCAGGATGGCCTGACCCGTTGACCAAGCCCAGCTTGCTCGCTTGCCTTAGTACCGCAAAACACTGCAAGTGAATACCACATTTGAAGCTGCAACAACTGCATGAGAAATGCTGAAGTGATCACGGAATCATAAATCGTCTTGTCTGTCTGAAGCTGAAGCATCTGCCAACTCAAATGGCAGTTGACTTGGTGTAGCAACTAAGCTCGAGACAAATACAACGGATCTGCTAACAGGGCTGCAGGATCTGTCACCAACAGCAAGAGCTCCGCAGCCAGCAATAAAGTGGAGCTGTTGAGGCCGGACCGCAGTTGCTGAATCGGGCTGAGCTCGAGGTGAAACACCTCGCGAGAGCATCTGACCAGAGCAGGGGGCGATGCTGCTTGACAGCTGGATGACTCGCCAGAGTTCCTGTACAAGCGCACGTTGAGAGAAAGGCTGGCCTCAGGAATCTGAATAGCCCTGATCCGGCGAAGATGGCCGAGCTGCGCTCCCCAGTACGGTTCAGGTTCATTGGGGCATG
Organism: Symbiodinium pilosum; assembly: GCA_905231905.1. NCBI lineage: Eukaryota > Dinophyceae > Suessiales > Symbiodiniaceae > Symbiodinium > Symbiodinium pilosum. The sequence goes on along the minus strand of CAJNIZ010032857.1, from coordinate 6,857 downwards.
TTGCACCAGGGTCAGGGTCAGGCTGACTGCTGTTGATCGTGGCATATGCCCAGTACTCACCGGCACTGCAATTGGGAGGCACTACGGTATGCGGCCGTGCCTTACATTCTTCACAGCTCCGTACGCAGGCCGGCCTTATTGAATTACAATAGGCAGCCTGGTCCCATTCACGGCAGGCTGCAATACTGGGTGCCTCCTGAAGGAGTACACCACGCTCGGCAACTCGTCTTCCCGCTCCGATTGTTTCAAATGTCCAAAGAATATCCTCTGATGTGGCATGTACAGGTATGTTACAGTGTATCAAGTCGAAAGAGCGAGCAAATCCAACACACGTGAAGTTCTCGTGCACTCCATCCGAATCAGAAAATCTTACCTCCGAGATTTCGTATTTGGCTTCACTGGACAAAACGATTGTTACTGGCAGATAACGCCAGCTGGGTGCACGGTTCTGCTGACTCTGCAGCATGGACAGCACGGCTTCACGGCTGCCCAGACGACCCACCACCGGCACAGGAAGACCAAACATGCCTGACCACGGCTCCAACCTCCTCCCAACAGAGGCTGGGACAACTGGAAGCGGCTTGCGCTTACTCGAGAATGGCCCAACGCCTGCCTGACTTACAGCCGCTAGTTGGAAGGAAGGCACCCTCCCAACATCTAGTCGAACTTGCACTGCATCCTCTGGTGGGTAGATTTCGTAGTCCTCTTGTTGGACGACACGGGCTGTCCCACCCTCTGTCAAGGCTGATACCTCCCAGGAAAGTCGAAGGATGTGCCGTATAACAACAGGATCACAGCTGGACTCGTTGAGAAACACGTCAACCTCAGATCCACTCACCTGCACTGCAGTGACCTCGACAGCTTTGGGTGTTTGAATCTGCTGAACCGGGATCAGCTTCGGCAGCATGTTCCTCCTAGACAGTAGAATGCTGGTTTGGGGCGCCTCGCACCACGATGCCTGCTTATCAAAAAGCTGTCTGAAAGATTCGTTAACTGACGAATTGAAAGTCGCAAGCTCCTCACAGCCTACACACCAGTTGCGGCACTGCTCTGCCCGACAGAATTGCAAGCAAAAGCTGTTGAACTGGATGGCTGTGAAGCTCATTTGGTCGCAGATGTCACCACTAGCACCACAAGAAGAACGTATGGCTGCAGCATTCTGTGCGGATTTGTTCTGCCCTGCAAGTTTGGCAAACTGCTGGAGCACATTCAAACCATCCCGATTCTCTGATATAGAAGGCTCACCGACAAAAATGAGCATATAGGAGAACTCTACCTGAGGGTCCCAAGACCCGCTGATAAAATCCGACATGTGACTTGCCATCTTCAGTTCGGATGCCTGCATGAAAGTGTCAAGGTCATCTGCGGTGGAGAACAGTGTCTCCAAGCGACTGCATATGCTCTCTGTGTCTGGCAAACTGTATCCGGAGTCGTAAAAGCTCTGCACCAGGTGGTCCAGCACCTGCTCATCCCCATTGCTGCGGAAGTCTTGCATTGCCACCTGCATCCGCAGTCCAAACTGCTTGCGGTAGTCTTTAAGATTGTCCAGCTGACACTGGACATTCTGCCGCAAAGATGGGAAGCCGCGGTGGTGCCTCAGCACCAACTTGTTGAGGCACTGCTCTGCAGCGTCCAGATCTTCCAACATTCCCAGACTTAGGCTAACAAAACGTTGAGGCAACGTTGCGTAGGTGAGCCTGGCACTTTGGAGTCGTCGCTCACCTCCGCACGGTAACTCCGAGATGGGAGTGAGGAAAACTTTCTTTGGCAGGTCACCCTCACTCATCATCTTCCTGGGCATGGTGGACATAAATTGAAGCGCAGATGCAAGGTTTGTGGGAAGATTACCATCTGGCAGAATGTCACCAAAGAGTTCGACTCTAATGTTGCTGGAGAATGTGGATGACTCCGAGGAATCCTCCTTATCAGCCAATGTCTCTGTGTAGCTGCCGAAGAAGAAGTCGATCTTCCCTTCAATCTTCTGAACGTTCACAGACTTCTCGTAACTACTCTTCGACTCAGCACTGAAGATTGCAGAGCAGTCGCCCCCATAGATGATGCCAGTTACAACATGCGTAGCTCGCTTGAGAGCGGGATACTCTTGGACTTGTAGCTGGCTTTCACACAGGCGTGGGTCATGCATGTTGATAGTTGTTCTACGCGTCTCAATGTGGTAGTTAGCAACAACCTCTGCTGTTGTTCGGAGTGACCGCTTGTGCTCCAAAAGCTGAACAGACCCGCTGACGGACAGAAAGCCGCCCATGATGCTTGCAGTGGCTTCAGCATCAATGTTCTGCAGACTAGCTCGATCTTCAAACTTTTCACTGTGCGTAAACGAGAGTTTTGCATAGTTTGCCGGGATTGTCTGCATCACTTCGGCTGTAACATTGGAGTTCGGCCACAAGCTCACATCCAAGAATTGCGCGTTTACTGCATCATACAAGGCTCCGATGCTAGACCCACGACCCAGGTCAGAAATCTCAAGCTGGCTCGCTTGGGAACAGAAACTGATGACAACCGTCAGAAATGCTGGACGCATCGCATCGGCTCAATGGCCAGGTGTCCTTATGTAATCTGCCCCTCCTATGTTAAAACTTGTACATTTTTGAATTGTATGACTTGGAAATATACAGTTGCAATAGCAACAGGCCAAAATGCCACAAAGGAAGCACAGCGTAAACTACGCAAATGCCTTGAACAACACTGAGCCCAAAGGGATATCAGTTACGGCGCTCAAACACAAGGTGGTGTACGCAAACCATGCGCGCTCAAACTGTTACCACATATGCCCCAGGTATGCGTCGCGCAAGAACTGAAGCAACAGCCCAGAGACTTGCAACCCGTGAATCGGACTCCGAGGAGCTAAACTTACAGCTCTGGATGGTCTGCTGTGAAACCATACCATCTTGCAGCCAACAACTGCAGCATACACTCTGCAAAACCCGGACAAGCCCTTCCGTTTAGATGTTCTCAAGGCCCATAACGCGAGGGCTCAGTGGTGATGCAGCCCTTTGGGCTCCTCACATCTCTGAGCACCAAGGACAAACACCCCTTTCAAAGGTGGGGTGATGCCCATGCGGTACCAGGAGCAGTCAGAAGTTGTAAACGCCAAACTAACTGACAAGCGCTTTCACGCTGGAGCAACTCCCACTGCCACCTTGTAATGACAGCGTTTAACATTTCAAGCCCTGTGCTGGCGCAAAGTACCAGCAAGCATGCTCAGCACTCTTCCAGGGAAGGGTTCACTGAGGATCCTGACAACGTGACTAGCTATCACAGCCCCATATTACATCAAGATTTGATGGGGCCGCTAGAGTTTCAACACTGGTATGGAGCGCATGTGTCCTTTCTGCAACTTCTCTGCAAGATCCGGGCGATTCTGGAGGAAGAACTTAAGATTCCACTTCTCCTCCTTTCAACACCATGTCCGCATTTCTGCCCAGTTCAAGTAAAACTGCAGCGTGACAAACATATTCGCCCAACTTGTGCTTGAGAAGTCTTCTCCATGATCTCATCGTAGAGGGTTCGCATGGCCAAAGCTTGACGAGATCTGCTTGGCCATCAGCCAATGCTCGTCGGCAAGATGGCCACTGCTGCAAGCTAAGCTACACCAAAGAGGAGCATGAGCACGTCTCAGATCCTATTGCCTCGTTAGCAATGCTTCATCTTCGCGCCGGACACATCGCAGCAGGACTGCACGTCAACGGTGAGCTTAGGGCTAGGACCTGCAGAGAGCAAGTCCGAAAGCCAGCAGAACTACACATAGGAACAGCTACACTTCTGTCAAAACGCAACAGCAAAGCAGTTGTTCAGCCTCCTCCCAATTTGTCAGACTGAGGATAACCTCCAATGCATGATCAGTTGAGCTTCGGATGTGCTGATGTGAACAGATTCTCTGATTGGCCTTGAAAGCCTTGGGAATGGATCCAGACTTGTAGAACTTCAGCCAGTTTCCAATGTCCCCATACACCTGGAAGTTTCCAGAGCTTTAATCTTGCATCGCTCGGACCATGTCAAGAAATGCAAGCATGCCTGCACCACCTTTGGAGACAAGCCAGCTTCACTTGCGGCACCTTCAAAAGGTAAACAATCCATCCATGCATCCATGAGTTACTTTACATCGGATAGACCATATTTTCAAATGCGCCCTTCCCGCCCTGCGCCGCACCCTCGCCAGCACCAGCTTCCTTGCGTGCTGCAGCCTCCTTGCAGAACATGAGCTGTTCTCGGAATTTTGTCTCATAATCGGTGATCAGGGCCGCTCAACACTTGGCGTGCAGTGACGTCTTCAAGAAAATCTGCTGTGGGCGCTGACAAGGCGTCCCCATTTCTCCAAGCACTCTTCAGTTTGAAGAGGTGGCATGTGATCACTACAGAGCTACCTAATGTGCAACTTCATCTGCCTGGATCTTCTGAAGGATGATATCCGCCAGCGTGGGTCCCGATGCCTGGATAGGGTGGCAAGATATTCTTCCCAACGAAATGAAAATCTCCCAGCCTGTGGGGCACTCTTGCCTGGCAGAAATAAAGACATGGCCTCAGGGCACGGGGACACACACTCCGTGGAGAAATGGAGATGTGTAAGTGGACAACTAAGCAATCTGACTCGCTCGTCTTCATCTGAGGCATTTGGTGCCACAATGTAACCATCCTGGACAACAGCTGAGACAAGGCTGCCCATGACATGCCAGCTTTTTGAACTTGCCTCATCCACTTCCACATCAATTTCCTCCACGTTTTTCCTCGAGGCCATTGCGCATGGATCCGGCTGCGGACGGGGATGTCATCGAACTGATCTTCTTCGTCTGCCTATTGAGCTTGGACCTTTGAAAAACACGGAAGCCACAGAAAGCGCTAAAAAGGGTTCCCGCCTGTCCACGTGAAAAAAAACGCAAGATCAAAGACTCTGGCCATCCCTATTAGCTTTTTGCTGGCTATGGACTACTGGAAAACGTTCTGGATGAACGACGCAGAAGCTGACTTAGATGTCGCTCGCGCCGTCCTCCAACACACTCCTAAAGCCCCCACTTTCGCGGCCGAGCTTGCCACACAGGACCTGAAAGCCGCCTGTTCCAAATTAAAAGCAAACAAGGCCCGCGGAGTTGATGGATGGCCCAATTATGAAATCAAACAGTTTGATACCCAAGCCATGGCAGCACTAACGGCTCTCTTCAATCGTATGGCTGCGTGTTGCCAGTGGCCTCAAGCCATGCTCTCAGGCACTGTGCGCATGCTATCCAAGACGGAATCGTCTTGCACTTTATCACAGACGCGGCCTATCATCGTACTCCCTACCCTGTATAGGCTATGGTCCCGTGCTGTTTCTCAAAAATGGATTAAAAACATATTGCCCTACCTCCCAGAAGGGATTCATGGTAACCTGCCCAAGGCCTCCAGCAGGTGGTTGGCATCTTACATACAAATGTGCTGCGCAGCCAGCGCTTTCACCGAACAGCACGCGGCATTTTTGTCCCTAGATTTAACTAAAGCCTATAACCTGCTGAGCCGTCCCCTCCTTAGAATTTTAAACGAGCACTATGGAACCCCGGAATCGCTGCGGGCCTTGTATTTCCAATTTTTGGGTTCCCTCAAGCGGTTCTTTAACATATGCAATAGCCTCAGCGAACCGGTCTTGTCAACTTGCGGAGTGCCCGAAGGTTGCCCATTTGCAGTGTACCAAATGATGGTTTTGAACGTTTTTGTCATTCAGCTCATCTCTCATCAACAGCAGCTGTCTGCCACAGTCATGTTTTCCTACGTAGATAATTGGCTTTTTCAAGCTGAGGTCCTCCAGAACCTCCACAAAACGGCTGAACATGTACATGCTGCCTCAAAAATCTGCGCATTCCGGATTGCCCCTGACAAAACCTGGGCTTCCACAACCAGTATGTCAGGCAGGAAAACTATGAAAACTTGGACGTTTCAAAATAGTCCCATTCAGGTTCCCACACACAAATTAGAACTGGGACTCACCCTTGTTTTTGACAAGAAGCTGCACACAACGGACGTCCGGCCACGTGTGGAAGCTGCTTTCCAAAGATTGGAACGCCTCCAATCGCACAAATGGTCTATTGACAAGAAAATAAGCATCTTCCAAAGAAGTGTTTTCCCTTTCCTATTCGCAGGGGCTGAAACACAACAATTTTCAAAATCGTTTATTGATATGCTGAGAGGGCGTTGCAACCGCGTTTTGCATTCTGCGGGAAACAAGAAAGCGAGCAAATCCTCCGTCAAACAGTACCTTGCACGGTCTACTGCGACAATGCAACGGTTTGCCAGTATTTCCAGGATCTGTTAACAGAGCCATTTTCTTTGGCTGACTGGCACACCAAGGCAGATCCGGACCTATGGGTTGAAATTTCTCAACTCCTCTTTGCCGCAGGTCCGCATCTTGCTCGGGTGCAAAAGGTCAAGGCCCACCTGGATGTTCGACAAGCCCAGTCTGATCAGGAAGTCTGGCTAATTTTGGGCAATGCTCAGGCCGATGCTTTTGCCAAAAAAGCCCAAAAATCAGCTCTACAAGCCCCTTTACCCTGCAGCACAAACACCATGTCATGTCTTGCAGGGCATCCTTCAAAAGTATCCCTCGAATTTGGGCATACCTCCAAGCGGTCAGTGAAGAAGTTTTCACTCAACGCCGTCGCCGCCGGCAGCAAGCGGAGCCTTCACCGTCTGTTCCTGCATGGAGTCCGCCGATTCCCTCTCAGGAGATTTGCCGGCTCCATTACGAATATATGCCTTCGCTACTCCAGGCCCACCCACGATGGGACCCAAGCTGGCTGAAACTTTTTCTCTATTGTTTTTCTCTTCTCGATTTGGCCACCAGCGCATGTGACACTTGGACCAGTTTCCTTCGT
>CAJNIZ010032846.1:34647-53018 GCA_905231905.1 Symbiodinium pilosum | reverse complement strand
AGTAGCAGCAGCAGTAGCAGTGGCGGTATCAGTCGCAATAGCAGCCCTAGTACCACTACCGACGATAATGAACCTTTAGTCGAGATGCTGCGTGTGACTGTTATAGAGTGGGGTCAGTTACCACAAGGCTCTCATTTGCCGAAACCCTGGTCCCTGTCAGAAATGAGGTTTAGGGTTTAAGAAAGCTTGTTCCTGCTGGTGTCGTCCGCAAAAAATGCGTGAACTGCTTTTTGCGAGTATTGAAGGCTAAGCCGTGCGCCCTTCAACTTAACTTACACTCCTGAATTCTAAGCTTTCCCGCAAGTCTGATGCTAAGTCTCCTGACGCCCTAAACCTGATCTTCCTAACCCTTATCAACCCAAAGCCTTCCAAACTTCTAGGGTTTAGGGTTTAGGTTTTAGGGTCAAAACTTCTGGCAGCCCCCAGCTTCAATCAGCTTCTGTGGAAGGAACCGACGTGGGCCTGATGAGGAGCTCTGTAGCCAGAAGCCTAGCTCCCTAGGTACCCCAATCGAACCCTTTTTCCCTTTTTGTTTTGGGGCCTCCTTATTAAAACTGACTCTTCGGAAAAAGGGCACCCTTATGATTAAGGGGTTGCTGGGGACTCTAGTTCCGGACCACGGGTCTTGGGGTTTAGGGTTCGGTGGCTTAGGTGTTAAGGAGGCGTTTGGAGCTTTGAAGGGGCGGCCCTAAGCCCTGCGGTTTAGGGTGTAGGGGTTTGTGGGTTTCGGGGTATAGGGGTTTAGGTTTTAGGGTTTAGGGTTTAGGGGCGTTTAGGGTGTAGGGTTTATGGGTATAGGGGTTTAGGCTTAATTTTTGTCTAGGACTGCAGGGCAAGGATTTTCGCCATCCAAAATGGCGTTGTTGTTTGTAAGCTGAGCCCTACAGCCTAAAGCCTTTAACGTTTTAGGGATGAGGGGGTTTCATATGTACTGATTTGCATCTTCCGTAAACCCTGAACCCTACACCCTAGACCCTAAACCCTAGAACCCTCAACCCTAAACCCTAAATGGTAGTTTCCATTTTCCTTTCCAGTATCCCTATATATACCCCGCTATATAACCCTAATACTACCCCCCATTGAACCGTTGCGGTTTTAAAGGATCCCGAGACTTGAGTTAGCTGAGGGCTTCGGTCAACCCTTCTGGAAGAGGCAGACTCTGATTCCAAATGAAGTTGTAATAAGGGGTTTAGGGCTTAAGGTTTAGGGTTTAGGGCTTTTAGGGCTTAGGGTTTGAGGTCAAGGGAGCAGGGTTTAGGTTTAAGGTTTAGGGTTTCAGAGTTTAGGGTCTATAGTCTAAAATCCTTGAGCGCTGGTATATATGAGGGTCTATATAGGGGAGTATTATAGGGGTTATTAAGGGTGATGCTAAGTGATTAGGTTATAGCTCAATTTTTCCACCCTCCGCCTAATGTGTGTACTCCGACCCATATCTAATATTGGGGGAGGGAGGGGATTTCTCGTACGACCCAAGCATCGGAGGGGGGATATAATTGGGTCGTCTATAAATCGAGCAAATCGAGTAGCAACCGATTAAATCTAATTGAAAAAGTTGTAATACAGTCAGTTAAAATCAAATTACCAAGCAATTGAAATTTGATTACAATCTCAATCAATTTAAAACTACTTTAGAATCATAATCAAACTAGTCTGTTTAATCCAAGCGAAATCTAACTAGACTCTGGTCAAAAACCAATTGAATTCGAATTGGAAAACAGCTAGAATCTAATTGAAAACCATATGAAATTGCAATAAAAACATTTAAAACCACATTCTGTACTCCTTTAAAAAGACCTTTCAAAAAACAATCAAAACCTTGTCAAGTAAGGAGATCCTGAATCCTAAAGAGTCATGCTAGGGACCCCCCCTGATTCCGAGGATCCAGGCCGTAATTAACTTTAGCCTTGGCCTTTAGGGTTTAGGGTTTAGGGTTTCAGATTTTGGAATTCTGGGGAACTCGTCTTTTATATTGGTGGGGGGAGGTTCATATTAGGGGGAGCTGAGTAATGGTTTTAGAGTTCAGGGTTTGCCCCTAACATAAAACCACCCACGCCCCTCAAGGGCAAATATTCCCCATGGTGGTACGGTATGTTGGAATGTATTGGAGTATTTTTGATATTAGGGGCGGGGGGTGGTTTTGTAGTAGAGGGAGGGAATTACTGAAGGTGCTTGCACCCTTAGGGGATAGTGTCCATATGAGCCATAATCAAAACTCCTTCAAGGGGTTTATATAGGAGTTTACTAGAAGGATTATTAAGGGAGATACTAGGAGCTTAGACAGTAGCTCATATACAAACCTGCAGAATCCCAGTTTCGATTTGTAGTAAGTTTTCTCCATATGTCGATCCCCAAGCCCTAACCCTAAATCCTGAACCCACACGAATTTAAGTAAGTTTAGGGTGTAGGGGTTCCAGTGCGAATTTGCAGAAGCCACAGGATACGGGTCTTCATGGATATGGGGTTGTCCGAAGACTAAGATGAGGGGCCTTACGGCCTTAGACCGTAAACCCTATATCGTACCCAGGTCCAGCTTGGCCTCCACTGTTCATGACACTTTTATAACGGCATTCTTGTACTATACTGGCCTAAGCCTATGATACGGTACATGGGGCTATATGGGGATGATATATAGGCTTCGGGGTTTAGGGTTTAGTGGAATACTGGAGAATCAAACGGAAAACAACATGAAAAAATGAATGTACATTGGATTCAGATGGTTCAATGGGGACGATTACCCATATTATGGTCTTTGATTCCTTGTATAGTTATGGTATGGGCTACCTGTACTGGACCTTAATCGTTTAGTCATTATTGAAGCCCCTACAGCACTTTGCAGTGCACATGTCCTTTGCCCTGATGCTGTTCTGCTTTTGAGTTTCTTTGTGGGGGCAAGACGCCACCCGAAACTGAACCCTGTTCAGGGCTTGGGGTTGTCTCATCACGATGCCGACAGAGGTTCTTGCCTCTCCCAAATTATAGTAAAATTATGAAGCCCAATTATGGGTCGTGGTAAGCAGAGATTTGTCTTTGTAGGGCTCTTTTGAGGTTCAATGTTAGTTTGAGGGAGTGTAAGCATGTGGCCTCGCATACGTGTGACGTAACTTGGCTCAGCTGGAGATCGCGCAAACGCCTCTGCCTGCCTTTCTCTCAAGTGCCGCTGTTCTAGCACTGCATGGTGCGGGTGGTCAAGGCATCGGGCGAGGAAGCCCTCGCCATCGCTCTTACTGATTTTGCCATTGAGGAACACCCCATCCGGGTACTTGCTATAAAGCGCCATTTGCAACGTCTCACTGGGCAGCCACGCTTCAGCGGCTTGAAGCGTGGCTGCCCGATGAGACGTTGCAAATGGCGCTTTATAGCAAGTACCCGGACGGGGTGTTCCTCAATGGCAAAATCAGTAAGAGCGATGGCGAGGGCTTCCTCGCCCGACACCTCGGCTAGCGTGTTCGGATGGCCAGATGGCCAAATGTTGACGGACGATGTGGTGCTGCAGGGCCACACGGATCTACAGCTCATATTGTTGCCCTTTGAAACAAGCTCCCAAGACCAAATCCGGCATCTCCAGGAGGCTGCAGCCTCAACAATATCCCTGCGATAGAGCAGATTTTGCAAAGGCCGCAAGATCCGGACTTGGAAGATGCAGATGCGCGGGTTGCCCTGCATTTCGCCTGTGGCCATGGATGCACTGAAGCTGTGCGTTTGCTGCTGGAGGCCAATGCTGACAAGGACAAAGCTGATGATGCTGGCGCAACTCCGCTGTTCATGGCTTCGCAAAATGGCCACTTGGAAGTCCTTTGCTTGTTGCTGGAGGCCAGCGCTGATAAGGACAAGGCCAAAAATGGCGGCAACTCCGCTGTTCATGGCTTCGCGTAAAGGCCGCTTGGAAGTCGTTCGCCTATGTTAGTGGAGGCCAAGGCTGACAAGGACAAGGCCCTTGATGATGGCAGAACTCCGCTGTTCGTTGCAACGCGAGAATTCCACTTGGAAGTCGTTTACCTGTTAGTGGAGGCCAAGGCTGACAAGGACAAGGCCACCAATTGGGGCAGAACTCCGTTGCTCATTGCTTCGCAAGAAGGCCACTTGGAAGTCGTCCGCCTGTTACTGCAAGTTAGTGCTGACAAGGACAAGGCTGCTGATGATGGCGAAAGCCCCCTGCACGTGGCTTCAGCAGCTGGCCACTTGGAAGTTGTTCGCTTGCTGCTGGAGGCCAAGGCTGACAAGGACAAACCCGATGATGCTGGCGCAACTCCGCTTGTCATAGCTTCGGAGGAAGGCCGCGGGGAAGTAGTTCGCTTGTTGCTGGAGGCCAACGCTCACAAGGAGAAGGGTGCTGACCATGGCGTAACTCCGCTGTTCATGTCTTCGCAAGAAGGCCACTTGGAAGTCGTTCGCTTGTTGTTGGAGGCCAATGCTGACAAGGACAAAGCCGACGATGCTGGCGCAACTCCGCTGTTCATAGCTTCGTATTGTCGTTTGCTTGTTGCTGGAGGCCAGTGCTGACAAGGACAGGGCCGCCGATGATCGCACAACTCCAATAATCATTGCTCGTCAGGTGTGCCATGCGGACATCGTTTGGCTGCTACTAGAGACCAAGATGCACATGGGGCATCATTCCGAGATGAGAGTGTTAATTTTTGCAAGCACCGAAGGCTAGCATCTTTCATATCTTGTTGCATATATGAAAGGCCTGAACAGCATGTTTTTCTGCTTGCCTGTTACGAATCCACATGGCTTTCGTGTAAGATGAAAGGGGTTTAAGGCTTAGGGTTTAGGGTACTAACATCCCATATACCCCATATGTACCCTATCTGATCCCTATCAAGCCAAAATATCGGTAAACGTTCTTCCTTGAAGAGACTTCGAAAGTCGGATTTACATTGCGTCATGAGTCCCTTAATTGGGGTAGTCCTACTCTGAACCTCATGTATCACCTACCTCCTAAATCCCCGGAGTCTTCAAGTACGCCCTAAACCCCAAACCCCAAACCATATTCTACTTGTTGCCATAAGAACCGCCTAAAGCGCAGACCCTCGTAACCCAAAACTCTAAACCCTAGTACCTCATCCCTAAACTCCTACTCCCTAAGCCCTAAACCCTCACCCTTAACTCTAAAACTCCTAAAGCCCTACATCCTAAACCAGGCCCTAAACCCCTTAACCCTAAATCCTAAGCCCTCTAAGCTGCCAAGCCCGTGTGCGCGCGATCGTGAATCTCCGTGAACGGCCGCCTCCTGGTTTGGACGTGATGTTGAGGCAGGGTTTGGGGGGTTCAGGGCATGTAGGGTTTAGGAGTTTAGGGGTTTAGGGTTTAGGGGGTTTGAAGGGAGGGGCCCCCTAGTTGTGCCCCTGTTACGCAACTAATATTATAAGTCATAGAACTTATGGAACTTATAACCATAGTTATCCTAACTTATAAATCAACTTAGAACTAGGGGGCCCCTCCCTGTGTGGGTTTTGGGAAGGTGGGGTTTAGGAATTTAGGGCTTAGATGGACTTAGGATTTGGGGAGTTTAGGGAGTGTAGGCATTAGGGAGTTTAGGTAGTAGGGAGTTTAGGGTTTAGGGTTTTCGGAGTTGAGGGTTGAGGGAGCGTAGGGTTTAGGGTGTTTAGGGTTTGGGGTTTGGGCTCAGGGGGTTTGGGGGTTTTAGAGTTGGGCGCTTGGGATGGTTTCATGTAGACCCATGATTAATAAACCCCCTTGTTTTACGGGCTTAAATATTAGGATCCTTACTATAATCTCTATTAGGGGGAGGGGGTTTATTCATCATGGGTCTACATTAGGATACGACAGTTGCAGGTTGCGGTTAGGGGTTGTGAGTCTTAACGTGGTAGCTTCGCACCAGGTCCTAGGAAGGTGAAGGATTCCCGTTTAGGGCTTTTAGGGTTTTCTCCTAATCCCCAAGCCCTGAATCCCTAGACAACGCGAAGCCGTCCGGAAGATTGCTGAAGCAGCCCTGAATAGTTGGCTTCACTGTGCATAAAGACCTCGTACCGCACCGCTTTGCATTTTGGATCTAGGGTTAAGGCTAAGGGGTTTTTAGTTCGGATTTTAAGATTTAGGGTTCAAGGTTTAGGCTTTAGAGGGCTTAGGGTTATTAAGCCTCAACTTCAAGCCCTATTTAGGCTTTAGGGGGTGAGGTTTTGCCCCAGGGCTGCAAATAGGCCCCCGCATGTGCTTCATAGGCTTTTGGACCCCACGAGCGCAGCATTTATAAACTTAGAACCCCAGGTCTTAGTAGGGAATGGAAAACGCAAGAAAATGGTAGCTGCGTAAGAGAGCTTCCCCTAAACATTACCTAATAAAGTTGCAACAGGCTTATTGCCTCGATATCCCTAAACTCTAAACCCTAAACCCAGCTAACTCCAGGGCCCTAATCAGTAGTTTATGTTTCAGAGAGGCTGCTGGGATGTTTAGGAGGGGTTCGGGAGGCTGCGGTACACACTGCCAAGCCAAAAAGGCTTTTGGTTTTATGGCCACTATATCGGGCGGGGGTTTATCGAGATATAGGGATACCTGTATAGTATATATATATACATATATAAACCCTAAACCCTAAGCCCCATATGTGTATATATATATATGCAGATATAGAAAAGGAGAGAGAGGGAGTATGGGTTTTAAGGTAATATAGACCCATGATTAGTAAACCCCCTCACATGGTAACAAAGGCTCTTTCACCGGATTGGATTTGCGCTTCAGTTTGACTTCGAGGAAGGTTCAGGTTCAGGTTCAGGTGTTTAGGGTTTAGGGCTTCGGGTTTAGGGAGGGTTCATTTCCTTAACCGAGGCCTTTTCAAAGTGCATCGCCTGGGATTTCGGGCTTTTGTTGTTGATCTCTTCTGACCGTTCAGGATTCGAGCTTCAGACAGATTTCAGGTGTTGAAGTCTAAACCCTAAAGCGCTAAACCCTAAACCCTTAAACCCTAAACCCTTTCGGGTTTTAGGTCTTAGTGTATTTTGTTGCTTGAGCTTCTTGCAGTTTTTCTTGCCTTTAGGATGTGGTCTCCTTGCCTCAAAGGAATGGACCTAATGATGTTCGTTGACAACGAAGCCGCTAAAGACGCGCTCACAACCGGAAGTTCTGGAAACCAGGTTGCCAACAATCTCCTGATGACCTTGTCTAGAACTGAGTGTGACATGTCACTCTTTCCGTGGATTTCGAAAGTTCCGTCCCATAGCAACATTGCTGACCTTCCTTCGCGTCAGCTGCTTGATTCTCTTCCAGGATGGCCGGAAGCCAAGAGGATCACTGCAAAAGTGTCCGACTTACAACACAAGGGGTCTAAAGCTGTACTTTTCCAATGACGCAGAGAGCGAGCCAAGACGCAAGACAAGCGTGCAGTACGTCTGCAGGTGTATGCCCCGGACTTGCCATCCAGCCCCAAGATCTGTCGCTGGTTCTGCCTTGCCCTTATTGCAGTTCTCATATGAGCTATGGTCTAAACTCCTTGAAGGTTGTTACGTAGGGGATTATATACGGTTTAGGATTTAGGGTTCAGGGTTTAGGGTCCTGCTTCAGTGAGTGTCACGTCTGTCATCTGTACCATCGTACGATGACTTTTTCTCAGTTCCTCAACGGCAAATAAGTGAGCACATGGGTAAGTAACCCTAGAGCCTTAAAACCTAAACCCTAATCAGAGGGCTTCGGCAACCTCGACCTCCAAATTAGGACCTCGTGACTATCAAGTGAATATGATAGCGTCCTGATTTGGCGGTTGAGGTTACCAAAATCCCGTTCAGGGTTTAGCTTTGGGGTTCTGACACCCTAGACCCTAAACCCTCAGTAGCCTCAAGCAATCCTTACATGAAACTTATATGAATTCGTTTGACTCTACCCAGGTTAGCCAAACTCCTCTTATTCATGATCAGAAGTTGTTACAATAGTATTGTCCCTTATGCTGCAAAACCATACCACCCCCACCCCCCCTCCCCACGCCATATGGCACCACTTTCCATTGGGCTTTCTAAATGACATTCCGCCCAAACCTAAACCCTAAACCTTCAAGTCCGGAACAAAAAGAATCCGCGCAGTTCCGAGGGTTTGAAATTTAGGGTTTAATGTGTTTTTTTGTTTGGGGTTTAGGGCCAGGACTTGGGGTTTAGGGTTCAGTGTTTTGGGGTGTAGGGTTTAGGGTTCACAAACTCTAAACCCTACACTCAAGATTAAACCCCAAACCTTAACCCCCCAACTTTAAAGCATAAACTCAAAACCCATGAGCCCTAAACTCTTTAAACCCCCAGTCCTAACTTTCCAAGAGCCCTACACCCCTCGGACGTTACCCCATGGGCCAGGGACAAAGGGCCCAGCGTTCAGAAGAAGAAGCCGGCTCCACATGGGGGTTTCCCAAAATTAGGGGTACCATTTTGGGGTTCCCATAATAGGGACTATAGTATTTTGAGGTCTATATTGGGGTCCCTTTATTTGGGGAAACTACCACGTGGTTTAGGGTTTAGGCTCTAGGGTTTAGGGTTTAGGGTTTAGGCTGTAGGGTTTAGGGTTTAGGCTTTAGGGTTTAGGGTTTAGGTTTCAGGGTTTAGGGTTTAGGCTTCAGGTCGTTTTTTGGGTATGCTGTTGATGCTAAATCTCCTAGATTTCAGGGTTCAGGGTTTGGGGTGGGGGTTTTGGGTTTGGGGTTTTTTGTGTATACTGTAGACGCAACATGTTCTATGAGGTTTAGGGGAAGACCGACGCAATAATGGGGAATCAAATGGAAACGGAAAATGGCCGATGAAAAGGAAATTGCCACCATGTAGGGGTTCATACTGTTGATGTAAAACATCCATGCGTGACCTTAGTTGGCTATAGCCCCAGACTTCCCAAGATATCAGGTACTTTGGATCATGCAGGAATTTGTGTATCCATCCATTCAGATTTGCGTTTTGGGGTCGGGGGCGCAAGGTTTAAGGTTCAGGGCGTAGGGCCCTAAACCCCAGGGCCTACAACCCCAACACCCTAACCCTAAAAGCCGAAAAGCTAAACCCTTAAGGCCAAAACCCTAAAGGCCTAAACCCTAAAGCCCTAAGGCCTGAACCTCAATCCCTAAGGATTCCAAGGGTTTAGGGATACGGGTTGGGAGATCAGGGCTCAGTTTACAAGCCCGTGCCATTTTCGATCCTTCTTGGAAAAAGATGAGTGTAGGGGTGAAAGTTGGGTAGGGTGAAGGATTTAGGGTTTAGGGTTTAGGGTTATGTTTGGGGATCGGTTGTAGAGAGGAAAGGAAGGGCTGGGGGACAAGTAAACAAAGTATGTTTAGCTTTGATTCTGGAATTGTGCGATGCTTCGAGAAAGGAGTCTGCTGGTGAGGGTTTCCCTAAATCCTAAACCCTAAAACCTAAACCCCCAAACAAGCCATCAAAGTTTAGGAAACAGCTTTGTTTGTGAGATCCGTGGCTTGATTTATTGTATGTTGAAGCTTTAGAATTCAGACTGGATGATGCTCACTTCTTCTACGCCTGGGAGTTGGATTATTTTCAAAATTACGAGCCCCTTTTGGTTATAGATTCTATTACGGCACCCAATATCTAGAGGTACCAAAATGGGACATCAATTTCGGGAACGACCCAGTTAGTGACTAGCAAGAGGAAGGCGGCGCTCTTCAAAGTGATGCTGATCAGCGCGCTCCCCCAAAGAAAGATGGAACCTGAAAAGGGGTTTAGGGTTTAGGTTTAGGGTGTAAGATTAGGGTTTAGGCCTAGGGTTTAGCATTTTGGGGCCCCTGAAACAGCTGTCTTTCAACATTGGGGCAGGTGGGCCAGGTATGAAATAGTTTGGCCTGGTTCCTGGTGGGGAAAAATATCTTTACTTAGCCAATACAAAAACTTAAACCTTTTTGGGCTTCCTTTTCGGGTCTCTATAATAAAGCTTAAGCTTGTTTAACCCTGGTCATCGGGGAAGAGAGTATCTTTTGAAAGCAAGAGCTTATGCTGTCCATGTAGAGGCCTGAAGTTGGTGTAGCCACAAATCATTAGATTCAGCCTGTTATAGGATAGCAAGGCAGCGGTGGACAAAGGACTTGCTATGGACTGGTAGTTGTGCCAGGATGTACTACAATTTCTGGCATGCTGTGAAGGAAATCACTTTAAGTTACCACTACAACAGAAAGCATGTCATGTGCTTGTCATGTACCATCCTAGCGGAGGGATAAGCTGAGAGCATTGGTAAGGCCCTTAGTTGCTGGAGGCGTATTCAACAAAGATTCAGTGTGCAGTTCGGTCGCGTGTAACATACATGCGGGGCGTTGTCGGCCTTGCAAAGGCGACGAGCTGGGAAACCCAAGCCCCTAAACCCTAACCCTTCTTTTTGGCTGTTGACGAACCTCCAGCGAGGCATGGAGCTCACAGGGTGACAAGTATCAGACTTCCTGGATGAGCTGCTGGCAGGACGCGGAACAGGATAACGAAGTCAAAGACCCCAAGACACGACCACTGAAAACCGACCAGATTTAGTGGCGATTGACAGGAATATGCCAGGCTCTGTACCCGGAAGTGGTACTTCGAATCACCCTCGCAGCATGCCCACAAAGTAGTGTCTTGTACATGTTCTTTTCGTGCATGCGTGAGCAACCCCACGATGCAACATTCCTTGGTCACGGTTGGAATCCACATCCTTACGGGAGGCTCCCGAATGCTTTCGGTTCCCAAATGCCAAACCCTGTACACCCTAAACCATAAAAATCCTAAACCCTAAATTCTTAGGTTCATGCCCGAAACCCCAGATAACTTGGTGGTGTGCCTTTTCCTTTGCATTGCAAAGGCTGGTTTCAGATCGCGTCATCTTGGATGACCCACTGGACGAGGATGAGACTGACGAGGTGCCCAATGGCTTTCGGCATCCGAGTATCTTGAATAGTTTTAGGGTTTAGGGTTGAGTTGAGGGTTTGGGGTTTAAGGGTTGTATGGTTTAGGGTTCAGAGATTTAGGGTTTGGGGATCCGCATACCATGGATAAGTAGCTTAGGGTCTCGGGCTCGGAGATTTGGGGTTTAGTGAGTAGGGGGTTAATTGGGAGTTTAGAGCCTAAGGGGTTAGGGTTTGTGTGCTACCCCTAAGCCCTAAGCCCTAAACCCGAAACCTAAACCCTAAACTGTAGGTTGCGGGGTTCAGGCGTCATGGCATTTGAAGGTTCATCGGATGTAGCAGCTGGGTACAGCCCACGCTTGAGCGGTTGGATCCTTAAGGAGATGCCGAAACCCCTAAACCTTAAACCCTAAACCTTGGGTACTGCCCCCACCCAGTAACAGTCTATATTAGGGGTCCTATCAAGGGCGATATATAACCCTATTATAACTATTCTCCAACTGTTACTGAGGGGGGGCAGTACCCAACCTAAACCCCTAAACCTTAAACCCTAACCCCCTAAACCTTAAACCCCAAACCCAAGGACAACACACTCCAAACACCAGGAAGCATGGGCTCCTGCGGGAGCACCCAGAATAGTGCCGCACTGGGAGCAGGCTTTTGCAGCCCGGCTCCAACAGATGCAGGGCAAGGAAGGGACATCACCCGGCTGGCGCACGCTCACTGGGAAGTACACCACAAGGACAGCCTGACAGCACTGAAGAGCAGCACCCTCCCAACAGCCACAACATACAGATTGCAGGTGCAGCGCTCCCGGCAACACAAAGCGTGTGGCAACTAACAAGACTAGGCAACCTGCAATACTTGTTGGAACCCTACCAACCACAAGTGTGGAGGGCGACTGATGAAGCATAGGCATGGATGATATTGATGATGCCGTACGATCGGTTTGGGGTTTAGGTTTTGGTTTTGGCTCTCAAGGCCTGGGGTTCAGAGTTCAGGGGTATTCCATGGTACATGGAGGTTGATGAGGCTTACTAAGCGGCGGCTGTAGTATGATAAAGCTGGGGTTACAACGATGTGTTGCTTAGCCTAAGTCGGTACTCCCCCCTGGGCATTGCACAACCCCAACCCTAAACCCTAAACCCTAAACTCCTAAACCCTAAACCCTAAACCCCGTAATAAACGTAACTTTACATAGGCTGTATTTGATCCCCGCACCCTAAACCCCAACTCCTGAAGTGAACCTCAATACCAAAACCTTGAGCCGCATGATTCCTTCGCCCTATACACCCAAAATCCAAGACCCTAAACCCTAAACCTTGAGCCCTAAATCTTCAACCCTAAACCCTAAAACCCTAAACCTTAAACCCCAAACCTTGAGCCCTAAACCTTCAAACCTAAACCTTAAACCCTAAATCCAAGATCCTAAACCCTGAGGCTGAAGCTC
This sequence comes from Symbiodinium pilosum, assembly GCA_905231905.1. Taxonomy (NCBI): domain Eukaryota; class Dinophyceae; order Suessiales; family Symbiodiniaceae; genus Symbiodinium; species Symbiodinium pilosum. The sequence goes on along the minus strand of CAJNIZ010032846.1, from coordinate 40,773 downwards.
TGTGCCTTTTACCCTACACATACTGCTACGCAACCCCTATATGACTCCTTAAGGGGGGTGATATAGGGGATTAAAGGGGATTATAGGGGATTATAAGGTTTAGGGTTTAGGGTCTAAACTCCTTAAAGGGGGGTGATATAGGGGATTATAGGGGATTAGGGTTTAGGATTGAGGGTTTAGGGTCTAACTCCTTAAAGAGGGTATATGTAGGGGATGATATATGGGACTGCCATAAGGGTTGTTAAGGAGGATACTAGGAGTTGAGACTATAGCTCAGATGACCCCATGAATACCTACAGAACCTCATCCGTAGGCAGCCGAGTCTAAAAGGATGGAGTTTGTCGTTAGGGTTTAGGGTTTAGGGTTTAGGGTTAAGGGTTTAGGGTTTATAGGGTTTAGGGTTTGGGCCCTTGAAGTACATAAATGTTATCTACACTGGCTCTATTTGGAGCCTTGGGATATGTTCCCCATACAACTTGATGAATATAGAACCCTAAAATCTAACCCTAAACCCTAAAATCTGCACCCTAAACCTAAACCTTAGAGTCTAGACCCTAAACCCTAAACCCTAATGTCCTAACCAGAGAAGCATATAGGGTTTGTAGACCCTAAACCCTAAACCTTAACATCTAGACCCGAAACCCTAAACTCTAAACTAGAAAAGCCTAAACCCTGAACCCTACACCCTAAGCATTGAACCCCAAACCCTTAACTTTATTTCCGGGTGCAGGCGGTGGTCCGCTTCAGGACAGAGAGGGAGATCACCGTCGAGTCATCGCCTCAGTGCTTGGGTTTAGGGTTTAGGGGTTTGGGGTTTAGGGGTTTGGGGTTTTAGGGTTTAGGGTTTAAGGCTTTTGGATTTAGGATGATAAGTTAGGATTCAGGGCTTAGGATTCGCGATTTAGGGTTCTAGGATTTAGGGTTAGGGTCTAGGATAATAAGTTATTGTAGGATTGAGGGCTTAGGATTTGGGATTTAGGGTTTGAAGAACTGTTGAGTGCTTGGGATTTTCGGTATTGAGCTATAGTATAAATTCCTATCAAAGGGGGCTATCTACAAGGGATTATACGTGGGCGTGTTATAGGGGGTTATTCATAGGAGTTTAGACTATGGCTCATACCCAGACCCCTATTTTTAGATCCCCTATATAGACCCATTATAACCCCTGTGTAATCCTTATATAATTCCCCCCTATGGTTCTAGGGGATCTAATTTTTAGATCTTTTTTGGGGGTCTGGGTAGTGATTGTGCTAGTACTGGGCACTTAAAACCTTAGGAAGCAAGGCCTGAGAACACCTGAAGGTTGAAGGATTTAGGATTTTAGGGTTTAGGGTTTAGGGTTTAGGATTTAGGGCTTAGGATTTAAGGTTGAGGATTTAGGGTTGAGGGTTTAGGGTTTAGGATTTAGGGTTGAGGGTTTAGGGTTGACGGTTTAGGATTTAGTGTTTAGGGTCTAGGAGTTAGGGTTGAGGGTTGAGGGTTTTTAATTTAGGATTTCGGTTTGAGGGTTTAGGGTTTAGGATTTAGGGTATAGGATTTAGGATTTGAGGTTTAGGGCTTAGTGTCTGGGGTTTAGGGTTTAAAGGAGTTCTAGGGATATGGGGGGACAGACATTGATAGGTTATCCTCAAAACTGTGGCCCCCTTTTGGTCATGAACCCTTGTACCACCTACGTAATATGTATGGGTATGGGTACCAAAGTGGAACTCTCATTTGCGAAATGATCCATATACACATATGTATAAGGACAGAGGAATGTATAGGGACATTTAGGATGTAGGTTTGCCTGCATCCTCAAAGCCAATTCCTTTTCATAGTAGTTGCAGGGCTCACTGTAGGGAGTTTTTAGGCTTTGAAAGTCATCTTGAGTTCTCCCTTAACCCTTAATTGTAAATCTAAGAGGCCTATAAGGAGTCTCCCCGGGAGAAAGCAGAGAAGCTGTATTACTTTGAGTGGGCCTCAACTGCCCTCAGCAAGAAGAGGAAACCCCTCAACCCCCTAAACCCTAAACCCCCCTAAGCCCCACTACACACTAAACCCTAAGCCCGCTAAACCACAAACCAGGAACTCTGACGTCGCCCCCACTGCTTGCATTGCTTCAGACAGGATCCCAGCATCCCTACAACCTAAACCTTAAACCGGGCATAGTTGCTGCGCAGCGCATGTTATCCCGGCCTAGTCTTTTTGAGGCCTATTTAGGGGTTCAGGGTTTAGGGGATCTTGGTTTAGGGGTTCAGGGTTTCGGGGTGTAGGGCTTCAGGGTTTAGGGTTTTGGGGGTTTAGGGTTTTGGGTCTAGGAAGGGGAAAACCTTGGTTTCAGGCGAGGTAATGTGTTGGGTCATTTCCCCCTAGGACTCTGACACTAACTGTTCATTAAAGAGGTCCATCGAGAACCTGAACCCCAAAAGTATGTAGAATGATGGCCGTTTGGGCTATTTTAGCAGGTTTTGTGCTATTATTTTACTTACTTTTGGGGTACAGGTCCTTAAAGAGGTCTATCAAGAAGGGACTACGTTCCTTCCTAAAACCTCTTGTGGTAACTCTTACTGTAAGGGCGGAACGACCTAAATGATATCCTAGCGTGCCTGATATTAGTACCCGCATAGATACCACTTGAGTAGTATTTTTGGGGGGGATATTATGGTACCCAATGTAGAGTAAGATTAATTCCTCCTTTTGAGGTATAGTATTTCATACAAGGAATATAATCTTACTGGGTTTAACCACGAAAAAATCGCTACTCACTTGTGCTTCATAATGCCTGCTTTGAGGCATTGCTCTTACTACTCCCCCTAGGTTCCCCCTTAGTTAACTTTAACTTTAAGTAGGCCTAATTATCCCTAAGTCACCTGAATTAAGGGGGGAATCTAGGGGTGTGGTAGTATGGGGGGTGGTAGTAGGGGAACCCATGATACACCCTGAGCAGTACCCGCATCAGGCAAACCCGACTTCTTGCAATCCTGACCGCATGGACTAGGATTTGGGGTTCAGGATTAGGGTGTAGGGTTTAGGGGTTTAGATTTGAGGTGTTTAGGGTACCCCTATGTAGGGTGTAGGGCCCTATAGGCCCTACACCTTGGGTACTGCCCCCCCTCAGTAACAGTTGGATAATAAGTATAATATGGGTATATATAGCCCTTAATGGCACCCGTTATACAGACTGTTACTGGGGTGGGGCAGTACCCGACCAAAACCTTATGATTAAGAAGCCTACAGGGTCCCTGTCCTGTAGGATGGGTCACACACGACGAGGCGCCAGTTGTTGTATTTGACGTACATGCGGTTTAGGGGTTAGGGTTTCGGGTCTACAGTTTAGGGTCTATAGTGCTTAGGTTTTAGGATTATTGTGGGTATCAGAACTCCCGAAAATCGAGTTCGACTGTTTCTTCCATTCGGGTAGGGTTTAGGGCTTATGGTTCAGGGCTTGGCATTATTCTGTACAAGCATGTACCTGGACCCCAAAAGTATGTAAAATGATGGCCTCTATGGCTGTTTTTTACGGGTTTAGGGCTGTTATTTGACATACTTTTGGGGTTTAGGCAATGATTTAAGCGGTCCCTGTTCCGGGTCCTCTGGGGATGAATTCGAGAACCTCGCATGACAGGGAAACTCGCTTAAAAGAAGGGAGGCATTAGGTTTAGGGTTTAGGGTTTGGGGTTTGGGGTTTAGGGTTTAGGGTTTGGGGTTTAGGGTTTAGGGTATAGTGTGTACTAAGGCCTAAACCCTGAACCCAAACAGGGAAACTAGCTTCACAACCGGCAAACTCAAGGGCTATGCAGCAGGTTAAAAAAAAAGTTCAGGCTTAGTGTTTGGGTTGGGATTTTTCGGGTTTTAGGGGTACATGGCCTTAACCCTAAACCCTAAACCTATGCTTGTTGTAGGTCTATGGTTCAGGGCTTTGGCGGTTCTAATTTAGGATTCTTGGGTGCGTGGGTTTGGGTTCTGGGCGCGTGTGGTGTAGGGTTCTGGGTGTTTGTGGCCCACGGCTTCGCCAAACTGTGGAGTTGAGGGTATATAGGTTTTAGGGTTTTGGGGATTAGGGTTTAGGGTTTAGGATTTAGGATGTAGGGTTTAGGATTTAGGGTTTAGGGTTTAGGATCTCGGGTTTAGAGTTTAGGATTTAGGGTTTAGGGTGTGTTTGGGGGCTTGGGGGTTTGGGCCGATGCTGCCGAAGGGCCGAGGTAGACGCAGACAGGCCGACATCCTAACTCTCCCGCAGTGGAGTTACAAGGTTCATTGCAATCCCGCAGAGCATAAGGTCCAAGGACAAAGCATGAATAATGTAGGGGCCTAATTGATTACCAATACTATGGTTCCATATTCCTTTTCTAGTTTTAGTATATGGTACCTCAAACGAGCCTCAAAATGATATTGGTAGTTATTTTGGCCCCTGTAGTACACCATGTGCTTCGTGTGGTAGGGTTTAAGATTTAGGGCGTAGGGCGAGTTTGAATTGAAGACAGACAGCAATGAAACCAGTAACGTCTTGAAGCACCCAACGCAGACCAATTAACGAATACCCCCTCGTGTACCCCGATGGTCTGCGAGGACTTTCTTTTATATTCCCTAAAGGTCCAAGTCACAAATTAGAGGGCTGGAGGTATAAAAACCATTCAGACAATAGTATCTGAGGCCTTAACCCGTTTATTTGGGTACTTGGACCCTCGGCGACGTCTGCAAAATCAATCCTCAAATGTTCAAAGCTATGGCCTTTAACCTCAAAAAATGGCCGATATGATGGGTACTTGAGGGTCCAGGTGCTACCTGGTAATCTCCATGAGTAGGGGGGAGCCCCACGTAAACTCCAAAATATGGTAATGTCCAATGTTTGTATGAAGCGGTTGCCCATATTGGAGTTGATGGCCTAGGAAACCGTACAGAAACCCTAAAATCTAGACCTTAAGCCCTAAATCCTAAACCCCTTATCCCTAAACCCTAAACCCTAATTCGGGGCTTGTGATTGAGGGTTTCGGGTTTACCTCCATACATCTCCGGCTTGAGGGTTGAGTTTTCCATGGGTTTAGGGTTGAGGGTGGTGGCTTAAACGGATCTAGGGTTGAGGGTTTAGGAGTTTAGGGTCCTTAAACCCTAAACCCCAAACCCTAAATGGGGGACCCCTACACTAAAGATCCTAACCACGGGGCCTCCAATAGAGTTCTATCCATTCCTTGGATCCGCCGTTAATTAGGTTTGTAGGGTCTATAGGGTACGTACTAGGTACACAAGGACCTGAGGGTTCAAGGCCCATACTACCGTGAATGGAGGAAATCACCACTGAGGATCCCCAAAATACTGGAATTAGAGGGGTATCGATATCAGGTCTACTGGATGGTGCAAGATTTCCTCCATTCACCCTGGGCGCCCATAGTTCAAACCTTATGGTCCAGCTTAAGTAGATAGAATATGGCAATGGGTATATTTCCTAAGATCCCCATATAGACCATATTCTATCTACTTACGGGGACTATAGGGTATCTAAACCCTAAGCCCTAAACCTTAGACCTACATCCCCACGTCTTGCTCGGATTTCTGGCTAGGCTCTGTCACGTGGACTGCTGAAAAGATTTCGGGCTTTTGGAGGCCGGCAAAGGGTCAACCCCCTGTAAAGGGTTTAGGGTTTAGGGTTATTGCTGAACCCTAAGCCCCTAGCCCTTAACCCCTAAGACCTTGAAGCCCAAAACCCAACCCTAAACTTTCAACCCTAAACCTGAACCCTAAACTCTACACCTCTACCCCCAAACCCTCAACCCCCAAATCCCTTAGCGCCTTGGCCGGAACCAGGTCGGGATCTTTGGGATACGTTTTAGGGGTTGCGGGCTGGGAGTTTAGGTTGGATATGGCCCCCACCAAGGAACAGTTGCCCTAAGGGTCCAAGTACCCAAAGATTAAGGTCTTAGGTACCCTAAAGCCTTACTGTTGGAGTGCTTGGACCCTTATTAGGGTTGGATTATAAGAAATAGCGGATATACATATATATATATNNTATGACCCCTTGTATAGACTGTTGCTGGGTGGATGGAGTAACCAAGGTTTAGGATTTTCAGGCTATATAGGATTTGGGGCCCAGGCATTATGCTTCATGGCACCCGGTCCTTTACCAGGTGAAACCCTACACCCTAAACCCAG
>CAJNIZ010032846.1:210-28631 GCA_905231905.1 Symbiodinium pilosum | reverse complement strand
CCCCTAAACTCTAAGGGATTTGGAACCCCAGCAGAAATTATAATTTCAGCTACTCATTAGGATTGTTGGTAACAGAAATTAACAATTATTTTCTGGAACCTTGTAGCAAACCCTAAACCCGTAAACCCTAAATCCTGAACCCTAAACCTTGAATTATTATGCCCACGGCCTGCTCTGCCTTCCTCTGAAGGGCCAGCTGCCACTTGGAAGCCTCAGGGCGAATGTGCTTGGGCTGTAGGGTTTAGGGTTTAAGGTTGAAGGGTTTAAGGGTTTAGGTTTCAGGGTCCCTTGTTTGGAGGATCAGGGAGACTTCATAACTAGGTAAAGAAGCCCCAGAATCCATGCAATAACCCTAGTAATCCCCCTTAAGCATCCCCGCAACAATCATCATCTTAGGGCCCACTAGGCTGCTACTACACCCTAAACCCTAAACTCTCGCCCAGTCCAAAGAGGACTTCCGGGGATGCTTCCACCCAGTGGCTAAACAAGCCAGCCCCAAATTCCCGAACCAAAAAAGGTTAAGGGTTTCGGCTTTCGGGTTCAGGTTCTAGGGTTTAGGGGCTGTAAAACAATTCCGAAATCAAAGCCAAAGCTCAAAAGCTATGAAGGCCATGCTGCAACCAGGGTTGTTGGTCGCGGTATGGGGTACTCTTCCAGCTCATGTAGGGACTGACTACTGCTAATCACTACTCCGCTGTCACAACAAAATCCTCTGAGGACCCCGTCCCCCTCGTGATTCAAATGCGGATCACTCAGGGCCTATACCTGGAACCTTACAACAATCATAGCACAACTCGAGAGGGCGTTTTGTTCTATAGGGAATATAAAGGTTAGATCAGGACATAGGGTTAAAATTGGGATATATTGGACTTATATGAGCCCTGAACGAAAGTCATAGTATACCCTTAAAGGCCCACCCTAAATCCCCTATACATACCCCTATAGGTCCCCCCCAACGAACTTTAGTCCGTAGCTCACATAGGGGTTCTACCCTAGACCCTAAACCCTTCCCAGAAGCAGCGTCGTAACTGCGAAGCATTGCTCTGCCTAAGTGATGTGGGGTGTCTCAGGACTAAGGAGTACCCTTCGAAACCTAGGGGGTATATAGGGTATAGGGTTTTGGACTTTAGGGTTTGGGGTACATGAGGAGTTTGCGTAGGTCCCTAATGAGGATTTTGTGAGGGATAGCTTCCCATCTTCTGCTGAAGAACTTCCCTCGGCCAACTTCAAATAATCCGCCAGATCCTGCACCACCTTGTATACCGCATACCCTACGAATCACAGCAGACTAGGGATCCTAAAGTAGTGCAAGATTTTCTGTATCCGCGGAAGGCCTAAGTTTCAGGTCTTCTGGTGGCAAGTGTGAGCTTGGTTTACTCCAAGACAAGCTTTATAACATGGAGGGTTTCTGTCAGGGATAGTTGGGGACCAAAGAGGAATAGAGGCCTACAAGGGGTTTTGCAAGGGATGCTGGAGAACCGCCTCCCCCTCCACACGTACACGCCACATAAGGAAGCCATGCTTGAAGCGGAAGTGGGCCTACGCAATCCTTAACTTTTCACGATGTTCTCAACCTTGATCCCCACATGTCTTTATGGGGCTTCCACTGCACGACCCTGTTGCGAGAAACCTCGCACAAACTCTTGCAGCGGTGCCAACTGCGTGCCAGCAAGGAGCCAGAAGGCTCAATCTGGAACCTGCCCTAAGCATACAAGCTCATGCCAGAATCCCTCAATCTCGCAACTCCACATCCTGATGGGCAACACTCTTAACAAACTCTGTTGTGATCGTCTTTGTGGGTCTGTAGAACTCACTTATTTGAGCTTCATACGAGTGTAATAGGAATTGGGGCCCATGACAGCCAAAGGTGGTTTGCCCTAAGCCTTATATAATCCCTATGTACCCCTATATAACCCTGTATATATATATATATCTGTATAGAATCCCTATATATATATACACACATATATCCTCATATAACCCTTGTATATCCCCTTTATAACTTCAAACACATATTGTTTGTCAAGTGAAGTTGCGGAGATGACTCCAGTCTCGAGGCCGGCCCTCCGCCATCGCAACCACCCGGTGCCAATGGCCTGCAATGCAAGGCGAACCGAGACCTCCTCAAATACCCATAATCAGGGTTCAGGGTTTAGGATTTAAGGTTCAGGGTTTAAGGTATTGAAATCTCCGAAGAATAGGTATGTAGGCGACTTTTAATGAGTGTTTGGGAGGTCAAGGAAGATGTTACTGCTGTATGCTAAAAATCCTGCATTAACCTAGTATTCTATAATGCTATAATTCCACGGTATAAGGTACTTAGGGTCATGCAAGATTTTCAGATTTTCAGCATCTGTAGCTTCCGGGTTTAAATTGAAGTGAAGACCTTCAGTGTGAACCGGCTTTTGGTTAGCTAGGAATGAAGGACTGGATCCTTATGTCGTCCCCGTATACCCCGCTATAGTAATTTCCATGTTACTTTCCATTCCTTCATTCCCAACTAGCCAAAGGCCAGTAAAAGCTAAAGTCTAGAGCGCAGATTGACGAGCATTAGGTTGGAAGACTTCACTCCAGGAGTTTGGAGTTAGCAGTACACTTAAGGGTTCAGGGCTTAGGGTGTGTGATACGCCGCAGTATAGAAGTCTGTACATGGCAAAAATCATGTGAAGGTCCAATATTATGTGTGATGCTTATCCTTTGGAGCGGCTTCTGCCGGATCCACGAGCCATGCCCGGTTTGATGACTTTTTTTGACCATCTGCTAGAAAAGGCCCCGACTGTAAACCTTAAAAGAAGGCCTTCTGAGAACGTAATTTCCCTGAACTAGGGGGACCCCTGTACAGATCATATACTAGACTCCCTTTTCTAGATACCCCAACACACGGACCCCTAGTTTCCGAACCCTCCCCGGGATGCAAGACGAAACCCTCAACTTGCCCAAAACTTATAATGACCTTTTTCGCTAAGCCCCATAAACCCCAAACCCAAAACCATATGAACCATTGTCTAAACTCCTAGTATTCCCCCTTAATCACCCCTATAGCAGTCCCATATATAATCCCCTATAGAACCCCATTTTAAGGAGTTTAGACCACAGCTCATATAAACCCCAAAATTCCTAAACCCAGCCTCCTTGCGACAAAGCTAGGGCTGCAGTGCTGGCTGCCAAGTCGTCCACACCTTCAACAGCTACACTCCCGGAAACTAACATGGAAACCCAAAAAGGGCCCTATAAAGGGGACTATATGGGTTTCCATGTTAGTTTGGGGGAGTGTAAGCCCTGACACCTCAACTCTAAGCTATCATCCCTACCCTAAACCCTAATAACCCTAAACTCCAATCCCTAAATCCCAAACCCATCTTCAAAGTGTATGAATTTAGCTTGAAAAATCTCAAGGGTTTCAGACTCTGAGCTTTTGAGGCAATATGCTATCTTGCTTTTTGCGTTGAAAGCTTCCATTTTGCAAGTCCAGGACTCAATGGAGTTTGGGCCTAAGAAACACTCAGGATCCCGGGCAATTTTGGATGCGAGAGGGCTCGTTCAATAAACCAAGAGCATGGGTGTGCAGGATTTCGAGTTCTTCGGTCCAAGTAGTTCAACTCCTGGTATCGTAGTCCCTTTCCCTTGTGTTCAACATTTCCCTCCACCAACCCCTAATATTAACCATTGACTGTAATACACCTCCCCCCACATTATGTGTATACATACCACCCCCCCCACATTATGTGTATACATACCAGATTATTAGGAGGGAGGGGGTGGGGTGGCTGGAATTGATATTTTGAAGCCCTACCCTAAATCCGAAGCGCTACCTGGACTCCAAAATTTAGGCAAAATAATGGCAACCTAAACATAGCTATTCTGCATTCAAGTAGATCCTTAACCTGCCAATGCCTGCCATGGTCGTCCTGAAAAGGTCCAGCGTGGCCGCCCAGGCGGTGGCTTTTTCACAAATACCTTAGGTTTAGTCTAGTCGTTATGCTTTGGGATTTATGTGTCTTGCCTAATTTTTGACTTCGGGGTCAAGGGTTTGGGCTTCTGGGTTTACTTTGTATTTAGTGCCTGGGTGTCAGAATTTGGGGTCCTTTTGCAGCATACACGGGACTCCCCTCTCATCACTCTCGCCACATAGGAACAACTCAGGCTATACCAGCACTGCATGATAGCACGAATGCTGTTCTATGAGCCCATGACGCGGCTGATTTGTCGCAAGGGCCTCCTTTCAGGGCATTTGGCTATTCGCAGAGGCAATCGCAAGAAGACCCCGACCGGGACCAACATCCACCACACTCACAACCACATGCTAGCAGCAAATCTTAGCACAAGCCCTACAAAGTTCCAGAGTCCACATCTGCCATAGCCCCATTGTGATGGGGAAGTTACCGAACCCTAACATGGATATTTCTCCCCTACAAATGCCTTTGCAAGGCCGTGTAGGTAGTCTGAAGCTAGGGACTTGAAACATGAGAAAGTCTCAAAAAAAATAGTAGAATCTACACTCATGGCAAATTCACATGATCCCTAGACCCTAAACTACCTAGACCCTCCAATGTAGCTCCTTTTTGGGTTTGGTATGGTTTTTTTGGTTAGGGTTTATTAGGACTACCAAAAAGGTACTACATTGGAGGGTCTAGGTAAACCCTAAAGCGGATCACTAAACTCTGGCCAAGTGGCTTGCAACACTGCTCAGGCTCACGAAATCTCCCTCCAACCTGCTTTTCAGTTGCCCGATTTGTCCCCACATAAGCTCCAGCAAGGCCTTTAGATAAACCTATCCGCAATCCCCAGGGGTTTAGGTATTTAGGGTCCATAAAATCCAGTTATCAAGGCCCCTAACTCCACAAATTAGGTTATACTTGGGATATGCCTACAGTGAACCTCTAAATATGCAACCCTAATCCCGAAGTTCACCCTAAACCCATAATCGCTGCCGTGGACAAAAATTAACCAAATTAGATGTTGCCTGCGTAAGCCTTGCGTGCCCCTCATTCATGGGGCTACTACAGCACAAAAAATCGGCTAACACAAACGAAGGTCTTGTTGGTGATTCTTGGGCTTCTTAGGGCTTGTAAAGGCCTGTTAGACTTCTTTTAGTTTGGGGTCGCATATTGAGGGGGGTGATGGTGGTCCTATGACTCCCATGGCCAATTACGCAGGGTTTAAGGTCTAGGGTCTAGGGGAGTCCTGAAGCAGTCCGAAAGCTCACGCACCCTAGCCCGTGAAGCCTTAAACTCCTCACATATGGGAATCATTCTAAACAGGACCCACTTTTGCACCCCAAGAGTATGATAGCCATTGTCATTGGGCCAGCTGCAAACAAAACACGGTATCCTAGCAACGGGCTTGCTACCCTACTTATAAGTACTTCCCCTAACTGAACTTTCGCAGGTTATCCCAGATGTAAGCAGGGTTATAAACCCAGCTATAAGTGCTTACTAAGTCCATGAACCTTCAAGTATGAAATCCGTACCATAAACCCTAAACTCTCATGTATCCTCATGGAATCCATACCGGGCCTCAGTGCACGAATATGACGGAGGAAGCCAAGGGCCGTTGTCCACGCGGCGGTCTGTTGACAAGTCTGAAGGGCCTGGACACGAAGGGGCCAGCGACCCCGGGAATGTAAGAGGATTATTCTGGTTTGACAGGGTTATAAAAAGATTATGAGGGAATTATATGGTTCCTGTTTCTGAATGATCCAATAGGGCTTAATCGAGCACGTGCACGATAAGTAGGACCTTGTGCTAATAGAGATTCTTTGTTTCGGTAAGGTTTGTCACGGACTACAGACTGAAATTGGGGCCTCAATCGATAGACAGTGTCTGGGATGCGTTATGCCATCTAGATGTATGGATGCAAGCGGCTGACAATTTGCAATTGATCTAGCCTGACACTACTCTCGCCACCCACCCCCTCAGATGACATATGCCCTATGAGAGACATTATACTTCAGGGGTATATTCAAGGGGTGCGGCTTCGACAGTTGGAACTATACCATCAGAAAAACTCGCGCGATTTAGGGTCAAGGGATGGAAAAGCTTAGGAACTACAATCTTACTGGTGGTTAGTAAGGGAGAAAGGAGTATACTCCACAAATAATCCTCGTATAATATATTCCCTTTGTCCCTACTAACCCCCAGTAAGCCATTCTGCCAGGGGGACCTGACGTCTGGAAGGCTAGTCCCTAACAACCCAAGACCTGCTAAGTCACATGAGTTTAGGTTTAGGGTCTACGGTTTCCCAAAGAAGCACCCCTCGAAGTCATAAGTCATCCTATGAGCATCTCGCTTAGGTTCGTTACTTAGGCATCCGTTTCAGAAAGTTCTGCCCTACATGATTTCTTCTCGAAATGTCACTTATAGAATCCCGAATAAGGGCCTCTACAATCCTCTGCTCATCTCTCTGTATGTTTGTTTCTATAGATATTTTCCAGAAGTAGGGGACTACAACGTAGACCTCCGAAGAACCATCATCCTTACTATAGCGACCCCCGCCGAAGAAGGATCCCAATGTTCAAAACTCTAAGACGTATAAACCGAATTTCCATGCCCTCTCCCATCTGATTCTTTTTTCTTGTGGTCCAAAGCCCTGTACAATCACTATATATGAGTCTGAAGTCCTAGTTGGCCCCTTAACGCCCCCCAAGGAGTCCAGACTTTATAGCTCATGTACCAAAGCCTACATCCCTAAGGTCTTTGAAGGCGCTCCATCTTGACTCATGCTGCCGAGCTTCAGCGCAGCTGGCTGCCTCTACACTTGCAATGGGGGAAGCGTTGTAGCTATTCTTGCAGCGGATCATCTGGGAGTTTCTCGCAACAGGGGGGCCTACCAGACACTAGGGATTTTGGGTACTACAAAGGGATGATGAAGGTCTCTACTCTAGGATTCGATGGGGTCATGGGGAGTGAACTGATGGAGCACTCCTATATGGATCCTTTCCGTAGTCCAGAACACAGTAAGCGCAGGCCTTGTACGGGCTCTTCGGGTGATTGTCTAAACGCCTAAGAAGACTTGCGAAGATCCATTCCTTCATGCCCTGCAAACAAGTGTTCAAGCCATGTCTCTGAGCAACCAGTGACTACACCCAACAACAAGCCCTCAGCCGAAGAGCCGAATTATTGCATGTCCATGTCACACGAGGGCCACCCAACACCACCAGCCAAACACAAAAAACAAGTTCATGCATAAAACGTTAACCCTACCAAGGTTAATGCATCCTATACATCCCGCTGGACCTTCAGAATCATGACAACGCAGAAGTTGAATCCTAAACCCCATAATATAATAGTTTCCAGTTTATTTTCCATTCTCCCAATATATCCCTCAAATACTATATAACCCCACATCTCTTCGAACACCAGGTTGTTGTAGCCTCCGTTGGCATGTCAGGAGCGCTTGTGCATCCAGCTGCCCAAAGGGACATGGCCTGTGGCCAGGACGTCCGTCCTGGCTTGCGCTGTGAAGTTTACAGGGGGTTATATAGGGGACTCTTATAGGCGTTATTAAGGAGGATACTAGGAGTTCAGACTATGGCTCATACGGGCTCTACTTGAAGGTTTACTGCAATTATAACCTCACTGGTACGCATAACCCAAGTATAAGGATATCAGCAACTTAGGGGGATCTTCACTGGGGTATACGTACTTGTAGCCCTGAACTCTCAAGTATGGGCGCTACATGCCGGCTGATTACTGCGGCGAATTCTGCGCTAAGTGTAGCCTCTGTGTTCGTTGGCAAGGTGAAGGCTTAGAGACTTTAAAGGGGCCCTACATTTTCGGTATGTAGAATCCCTAAGGAACCGTCTATATCCCTGTTCAAAACCCGACACAAACCCAATATAACCCTACAATAACCCCAATATGCGCGATATGGTGCTCTGCAGTAGCATTCCAGGCTGCACTTTGCCATACGGACGGAAAGAATTGAATGGGCTCTTGGGACTCCTATACCTCAAAGTAGATTTAACAAAAAAGTGCTTCCCAACTCTAGCCGGGGAACTGCTGTCATTAAAGCCCTGAACGTCGGATCTTCAACCCTGGAAGCCCTCCAGCACCACTGAAATTTCTACAGTCAGCGCATGCTCTGTTTCAATCTGCTGTTGCTGTTCAAAAGCCTAAAACAGAGACAGGGAGCCATTGAGAGCTTACATGCTCATTATATGGGGTTCCAAGAAAACGATCATCCTCATTCTCGGGATCCCCTAAAGAAGGGTCAAGCCCCTATATGAAGGCTCAAAACTAACGGGCTCTTGGCCGTCAAGCCATGTAAGGTGGTCTTGTACTAGAACCCTGAAATTTGGTATTTACCATCTTGCAAGTTCTTGAGGTGGTGCCGGAGTTCTTCCATAAACAGGAATGGTTTCCCCTAGTATGAACACGCTCACGCCCTCATCATTCCGGTTCTCGACCACATATGTTGCAGGTAATTTTCATGTCAAACAGTAGGCGTGGGGGTGTTACAAGTACGGTGAAGGGATTCGAGCTAATCTGATGTGTGTACCTTGGCATACCGCAAGCGTCGCCCCGAATCTTGCTGCCAAAGTTGGCACCTTCGGCGCTCGACGCTTGTTGCTTAGGAGGCTTTGGGTGTGGGCTTCAATGCTTTGTGCTTAGGAGGGTGGGACGTCTCGAACAGACAAAACAGAGCTGCGCTGCAAAAATTCAAAGGGCTCAGGGCTTGCTTAAAAGGACCGTTTTTGGAGCCTGGCCGTTTGATGTAGGTCTGAATACCAGATACCAGAAATTGACCCCGAGGTCTTGCAATCCTCAATACACCAGGACTGGGACAACACAACATCTGCCAGCAATGACTCTCCTTCAAATTCCTTCCCCAGCGTCCATTAAAAGACCTTCGAAGGCCTCACAGCTAAAGGTGATCTTGTGGTTTGATTCTCCTGGGCTTCTTTGGGTTTCCCCAGCCCATCCCTGAAACCCTGAATACAAACACGCATGCAGGTCTCACGAACTGGGAACCGCCCAAAGGCATCAGGATACAAGCGCTAAACCTTGGGACTTGCGCACAAGCTCCAGCTTCGACAGGGAATAAATAGGTTAAGCAGAACACGATTAGCATGTTGAGGGGCCCTGTACGACCAAGGGGTAGAAGAAGGAACGACGTAGTTGTGGAGTCCATGTGCATCTGACATCTCCCGCAGGCACCACTCAACTTGCTTTTTCCACGAAACTTGCACTGCGTATTGCGGTGAAGCGTTCCCAACCACTACTCGGAGCTTCACGTGTAATAAGGAATGGGACTGGAGGGATTTTCGCAATCTGTGTACGGATGTGCAAAGCTAGGGTTTCAAGAAGTCATATAGTCACATAGCTACATGTGGGATGATAACAAGGCACTTGTACAAAGTACTGCGAATGATAACTGCCTCTGACCTTCAACAGGGCAATCCGTTGAAAGCGCAGTCTTGTTAAGATTAAGAGTCCCCCTTTTGGCGGAGACAGGTACAACCAAGATGCATGCTCAGTGCCTACTTACCTCCACGTTTCACCACATCACCCCGATGGGATAAGGTAGGAGCTTCCTGAGCCCGTGCGCCTAACGTCTTAAGCTTGAAGCCCCAATCCTAAACCTAGAAGCTATAGGCGGTATAAACCCCGAAACAAAACTTAGAAACCCCAAGCTTCTGAACTGAATCTAGTAGACCCCTAATTATATGTAAGCTGAAGCCTCAGCCCTAGACCCTAAAACCGTGACCCAAGGTCCTAAACCCTGAGCCCTGAATCCTCAAGTTTAATCCTGGACCCCCGGACCTGAAACCTATAGCTCCCGCCCCCGCCCCTACATGACCCACCTGCCAGCGCCGAAGAGTGGAAAGGTGATGGAAGGCCACAGCCCAGCGCCCTGTCAGCCGGTGCGCCCGGACGCCAGTTGAGGGTCCGGGGTTTAATAAAGGCTGTTGTCTTGTTTGTGCTTCTGTGTGGTTCCCTTTTTTCGACTGCCTAGTCACAGCCGGAAGGCTCAGGGTTTACGTTTTAGGTTCTAGGATCATTTGGAAGCTTGCTTAACGAACATTGTAAGGGTGGAAACAGGAGCTTTCCTTTACAATGTGAAGGAAACTTATAGCGGAACCAGTACTACAACAGCAGTCTTACTGCAAGGGACCGGCGAGTCAGTTCAGCAGACCTGAGCTACACTCGATACAGGGCAGTTACTCTAAACCCTAAAACCCTAAACCCTGACGCTAAACCCATAGATAAACCGTAATCCCTAAACCCCTAAAACCCGTAAACTCATAAACCCTTAACCCCTGAACCTGGCCCAAAAGTGGGGCCAGAAGGTAGGTTGCTTTTGGGCTAGGATCCCACTTAAGGAAATGTATTCCAAAAGGTGCCACCCTCACAGGGACCCACAGTTTCTTTCAATTCCTGGTGCAAAAACTATATACGTTGAGCTCTCCCCCCACCCGCTAACAGTCGTCTATAGGGATTAGCTTAAGGATATAATATACACACAATTACTGCTTCTGGAGACTGTTAATGGGTGGAGGGAAGGCTCAACACATGAGCCATAATCCGCTATATACCCCCTCTTTTACGGAGTTTAGACTTTGGCTCATATACGGTTTGGCTAGATGTCCATCCGCTCTGTGTGAAATCACCAGGAGGGATCCTGTGGTGTGTTTTATAGGGGTTTAGGGTCTAGGGTCTTAATAGGTTTCTCTGGCAAGCAAGACATGGATGGTAGTCCATGATGCTCATGCAATCCTAAGCTATCTTGGGTTGCGGCTCGGGGTGGAGCGGATGGGGCGGGTTGGTTTAGGACCCTAAACCCTAAACCCTAAACATCCCTAAACCCTATAACATGAGCACTGTAGGGCCTTTTGCTATTGAAGCCACAAACTGCCAAGGGCTAAGGCCTTTGCGGTTGTTCCTAGTGGCTGTCGGAGATGTTAGAGTCCAGCGGGGGGTGCTCATCTGAGGCCTGCAGTAAAATTTGAGAAGTGGGCAGGCGACTTTCGCAAAGGATGTGGGACAAGGCCAGCACAACAGAATTTGATCACGGATGTCAAAGAACTCATTTGAGAAGTTATCTTGTTTACGTGCGGTTTGTCTCGGCTTGGCCGGCTCCATTTGAGCCATAGTGTACACCCTCATATCCCCCGTACTAAGCCCTATAAGACTCCCCCAAACAATTCGCCATATAACCCCCCTTTAAGGAGTTTAGACTATAGCTCCTTTAGGTGGCTTGGCTTCAGCCTGTTCAAACAAAACACACGGCACCCCCCCACCTTGAACCCTAAAGC
Source organism: Symbiodinium pilosum (assembly GCA_905231905.1). Classification (NCBI taxonomy): domain Eukaryota; class Dinophyceae; order Suessiales; family Symbiodiniaceae; genus Symbiodinium; species Symbiodinium pilosum. The sequence goes on along the minus strand of CAJNIZ010032846.1, from coordinate 17,374 downwards.
GTGCGCCGCTCGATTCCGCAAGTCGCAGAAGGATCGGTTAGTGTGGCAGGTTGGGAAACGGAGGAGAATTCAATGGAAGAATGGCACCCTCAAGAGGTGGGGAGCGCAGATCGCAAGTAATGGCATCGGAATTGTAGGGGCTTAAAGAGCTGGAATAGTGGAGAAGCCCACGGAGAAGAACATGCAAAATGAGACGGAGACTGGGTTCACATCGCACAGGGGTTTGCATAGGGGCTTATAGGAACTTAACCTAGGGCCCTCTTTGATTAGAAGCTTGTTTAGGCGTATTTCATGCCACGCTACAGTGCATCTAGCGGGCGCTGCAGCTGACATCCCCATCCATAATTTCATACAGCAGTCACGAAAACAATCGACATTCCTGCTCAAACCCCAAAATGTAATTGTAGCGGTCCGAGTACCTGGACCACCAAAGTATTTAGAATAATGGCCTTTTGACTACGCTGGCGGGCTTTCAGCCATTATTTCGCCTACTTTTGAGGACCGGGAAGTTACTACTTGGAGGGTCAGGGGGACTTAGTAAGTAGGTTAATGGGCCCTATAACCCATATAGTGACCCTAGTTATCCCATGATTAACCTACTTACTAAGTCCCCCTGGCCCTCCAAGTACCCTGAACCCTAAACCCTGATAGTCTTTAGTGGCCGAGGCCTTCCCCTTTGCAGGCACTGATGGCCGCGTGAATGCTGCAGCCGTCCATCTCCACCGAGTTCTGCTCAGAGTTTAGGGTTGGAGGTTTACGGATTAGATCGGATTGGGGTTTAGGGTTTAAGCTTTTTGGGGGTAAGAGGTTTAGGGGTTAGATGGGATTAGGCTTTAGGCTTTGGGGAATAAGGTTATTGGGATTAGAGGTTTGAGGATGTGGAGGTCTAGGGCTTAATGGCTTATAGTTGTTGAGTGCCAGGCAGTCCAGGAATTTCAGGAGAATCTCAGGAGTCAAAAGGCGAAGGAGGTTTGTGAAGAACAGTTTTTGTTCATGATACTCAATATCTCTAATTCAGGGTATAGTCCCCCTTAAGTAGATAGAACATGGGGTATATGGGGATCTTATCATAATATACCCAAAGCCATATTCTATCTACCAAAGGGGGACTATAACTGTTGATAAGCCCACTCCTTGATGGATTCCGCCCATTCCCTGCATCCCGTTTGAATGAACAGCAAGTTCTTGCCGACTACTATAATATGATGGTATTTGGGCCCTAAAACCCTATTATTTGGGTCTTGGACCCTCAGGGTATGTTCACAGTGGCCCGGGGGGTGAGTTCCATGCAAGCAAAAAAAGACAAGCCAGACAAGGTCTAGCCTAACCTCTTCCGACCTCACAATAGGGTCCCCCATGTCCCTAATAAGATATTCCCCTAGTAATATGCATATGGATCTTCGGGGGCTGATAGGGCTCATTATGATCTACCGGAATTCCACCCATAACAATCCCGACGCCGTAGCGATGCTATACAAACCTGATGAAGTGTCCTCCATTTGACTGTTGCTGGGCGCGGGCGGCATTCAAATTTATCCTCTTCGGTGAGACACTTTCTTGCCTCGTCCACGGCACGTAGCCAGCTGGCAGCTTCTTCCCAGTCGCCACGCGGCTTGCAGTTGCTGATGGCGGCCTCAAGCGTGAGAGAAAAAACCAGGCTGTTAACACCTTTCTGGGGCAAAAGAGGACTGCATACATACTTGTCCGTGCGAACTTCTTGTGATGCTAGCAGGAATCCTGGTCGTGTTCTCCAGGTAGCCGGCGCACAATCTTTCAAAGTGATCCTTACTAATCCTAAACCTGAAAATTTGAGCCCTCGCGGAACCTGTCCCTTCGGGAATGAGAAAGCTCTAGAGCCATTTGAACCCTTTCCGAAGACAACCCATCACATACAATACAGGGGGGTCGACCTCATAGGCCTCAGTAACTATTCGCCCACAGCAACACAAATCTTGTGAACTCTCTAGCCTCAAATTGCAAACGATTTTGTCTGCGGTCATTCTTGCTGCAGGGGCGGGACACACCAAAAAAGCTGAGCCCTAGCATACATTGCAATCTTACAACATCTGATGATTCCTCAGGACGTGCGGGTGTCCCACAATTAGGGATAGCCTTTGGGGGGCTTCCATTATAAGAATTGTAGCATTTTGGGGTCTGTACTGGAGTCCCCCTATTTGTTGCAACTACCAACTACCAAGTTCAGCAGTAAAGAACTGACACAGTTGCAGATGACGTCATAACGCACAGGTGGTAAACAAACTCATGTACGAATTCCAGATCCTTGGATGCCTGCCACTGCAACGTGCAAACGAAACAGGTTGGAATCACCTTGAACCCTAAACCCTAAACCCTAAACCCTGGAAGTCTCCTAGCAGGATTCCTTTGACACCTCACAACTCAATCGAACGTGCCATTCACCTTTCCCACCTAACAAACAAAAAATCCAGGGTTGCTTGTCCGCTGCCCTGTTTCAAAAGGAGCCCTGGATCCTGCCCCCCCTGGTTCTCCTCCAGTACTAACTAGGTGACTGCTGCCACCAGCAACCTTCCTGCACAATACGTTCTCGCTGCTATGATTGCGTTCATGTTCGTTCCATATTGCGAAGAAGTCACTGCACCAGCCCAAGCTTATAGAAGTACAGGACCTAAACCCTAAACCCGTACAGGACAACAAGCAAAGCTAACGTGCACATGGCGCTTTTCACTGCTCTCGTTCTTCCGGCCTTGATTAGTACTTCCACCCCTCCTAACCCCTGCCCCCCCTACATACTAAACAATAAATCCAGGGGCCCGAATATCCTGTGCGGTCTCTTAATGATTGATACGGTAGGGGGGCTCTGAGGCCATTACAATAGGGGGTTCTTCGATAAGTGCCACGCCACCATCATCTTGAAGCCTACTTGAGGTACTATACCGAATCATACAGGGCTTCGAGAACCATAGTATCTGGGTAGTTTGGAACAATTTCAATTCCCAATTTAAGGCCATTTTGGTACTACTCCGTAAATAAAACACCATTTAGGATGAGGTCGCTTCAAATTGCCCAGATGGTATAGATACTTATGTAGGCTCCTATACTAAACCCTAAACCCTAGTAAGCTGTCGCCACGGCACATTGTAGTGGAAAATGTTCATCTCGGTGCGCTCCGCTTGGGCTTCCCGCAGCAGGTCTTTGGTGCTCAGGCCCTCGTGGGCCTCAGCAGAAGCCAAAGGTTATACTGGGGATAGATAGCGTTTAGGGGTTTAGGGATCAGGGGTTACATAGGGCTGTATGGGGCTAACATAGTAAAAGGTTTTTTAGGGCTATATTTGGCATCAGTTCTACGTCTTACCCGACTAGCGTGGAAGCCGAACAGGGACCATATCAAAACTAATTACAGTCTTCCTAAAGCCCTAAGGGTCCAAGTACCCAATCATCAAATACTTGCCCCAAACCTGTACTACAAGTACTATTACCCAAATCCCAAGTACCTAATTTTTGGTGTATTTGGACCCTTAGGGAGGGAGGCCGATCTGGGGTTCCATGTTAGTTTGGGGGAGGGGGTGCCTTGGAAATGGTTACCTCGCGGCGGTTTGTCTGCTTGCGGGAACATGCGCGAGCGTGAATCTGGGTGCACCTAACCACCAAACACAACCTAGGAGGGGTATTATGCACCTCCAAGTTATCTAATGGTAATTCTAAAAGAAGATCACATATGTCCTGCTTATGCCTTGGAATTATTGGGAACTGCCCCGGTGTGGCGGGTACGAAACCATCATGTGGAGGCTGCTGCAATCAAAGCAGTGCGACAAAGCACCCTTTGTTTTCGCACCATCGGCGTTTTGCCCTAAACTTTGTCATGAAGTCTAAGCTTGCGTCGCAGTTGATGATAAGTGGCTCGATTTGCTGTCAAGATCCAGAGGCAGCATAACCCACGCTTGGGATCTGAACGCTGGGAAAATGCTACTTCGCAGGACTGGTCATGACAGTTGATCTCCATAGTTCACGAGGAAGCCTTGCAGAATCATGCTCTTGTAGCTATACTGGGTTGCTGTTCAGAAACTCGATTTAAGTTACTATATTGGGGAAACCCTATTCATTACTATATAGACCTATTATGGTAATTTAGTTCAAGTTCATTAACAGCAACTCAGTATGACTCTAAGAAACGGGAAAGTCGCCCACTAGGAAGTTCCGTGAACAAGAGCTCTGTGCTGGACTGGAGCACATCAAGAGCAAGAGCCTCCTACTGCCGATAGCCCGCATCATCCCAGTCCTATCCTACAGTAGGTATCCTCGAAACTTGTCCTCTTGTCTTCTACATGAAGGCAGCGCAATATTGACGGACATATGTGAGTCTGGCGCTGGTGAAACCCAGTAAAACTCATGTGTCAGACCATATGGAAATCCTCATGTGGCTCAAGAAATGCTTAACCCTTGTAGCAGGAGGTCCAGAAAGGTCGTTGTGAAGTGGGGGCATAACCCACTGCAACGTCGCTTCCACTGATACCCAGACCACAGATCAATTCCCAGAGCTTTGGCAAAACAACCATTGCTTAGCTCAGCTAAGCGCCGACGTCCTGATCCCTGCTGTGGACACTGCTGACTCAGTCTGGGTTGCTGGTAGGGAACTGCAGTTAAGTTACCATAATGGGTATGTATATATATATATAGTAATTCGGCTTCCTAATAGAATGACTTAAATTAAGTTCCTTAACAGCGACCCAGCAGTCCCCGGCCTGATTTTTCAAGTTCATCCACAAAGAAGCGTGGTGGTTTGGGCTTCAGGGTGTACCCTTGTACACTCCCTGAACCCTTAAACCCGAAGCCCTGAACCCTAAATCCTAAGCCCTTAAACCCTAAACCTTAAACCCTGAAGCCTACTAAGCCATACTCTGTGACAAGGAGCAGCTCTCCTCAATCTCCAAGTAAGTTCCTTCACCTGAATGCCAGCAGCTACGCTGTGGGAATGCTTTCTTGCTAGTTTAGGGTTCAGGGGTTGGGGGAGGGTAGGGTTTGGGGATTAGGGTCTAGGGTTTCGGGTTTGGGGATATCGTCTCGGGTTCAGGGATTGATTTCTAGGTACTCTCTCCCCCCCCAAAAAATTGGAACAGCAAATAGACGCCTCAAAATGACAGTAATCTTTGTACGGCAAGTTTGGGGGTTCCATGTTAGTCTGGAATTCTGGAGTTTGGGGAGGTTCCTGAAGGCTTCAGGAGTTCGCAAGCAGGCTATACATCGGGACATAATTCCCCTAAGTGGGGGTAGCCTGCTTATAGCCCACTTTGCGGCCTATGTACTATGCTCCCTGATCCTCTAGTAATGCCCCTAGACTTCAAACCCTAAACTGGTAGCCGTCAAGCCTAAAACCCTAAACCCTAAACCCTAAACCTTAGAGCATCTCCTCTGGTGGAGGCCTCCATGGCTTTGTCGAAGGATTCGCCACCGCCTCGGCGCTTTGCAGCCTGGATCAGTCCAATTTTCAAGCCCGACTCTCTAAACCCTATAGTCCCCCTTAAGTAGATAGAATATGGCTTTGGGTATATTATAATAGGATCCCCATATACTCCATATTCTATCTACTTAAGGGGGACTATAATCTCTGAGCCCTCAATCCTGAGCCTACACCATCGCTTTTTCGGGCAGTATAAGGGGCCCTGATTTTGAAAAAAAAACTTATGCTGCCTCCTGTGGCGTGAGCAGGATGAAAGCACGCTTTGGCCATGGCTTGTCTTGGTGGAGCTTCCTTTGTCTTACCGAGGTATAGGGTTAGGAGTTTAGGTTTTGGGGTTAGGGATTGAGGGTTTTAGGGTTCTGCAAGTGCTTAAGGGGATGAATGTTACGAGCGAAACTGAACCCAAAGCAGGTGAAAGTTGGAAGTCATTGTTTGTAGCACCCCTTCCACCCTTAGACAATGGCAGTTGCGTGCCTCAGGGAAAGGCACTTTGCCACCTGGAGCCGGACCAATCCAGGGCTCCAGTTAGGTCCGAACGTCATTAGATGGGTGGTTGTCAAAAATATGATCCCTTTTTGGGTACCCTAAATATTATGTGCCGTATTATGCTAGGGACCCAAAAAGGGACCATAATTTTGACAACCACCCAGATTGCGTCAGGGCAAACATTGTTCGTAAAGAATGGTGCTCTCAAATAGCATGAGAAAGTCCACCACAATTTCAGGCCCTGTCTCAGCTCTACTTGTCTCAGGTGCATGACAGGAAAGTAGTGGCCTGCCCATGACTGATCTATTGCCTTTTTCCTCCTTCGCAGTGGCATCGAAAATTGAGGGGGGCATCTCCACAGCATTTGATTGGGGCTCATGGTAGCTAGTGTATGGAAGTCCCCAAAACGAGTTATCCTTAAACCTATACTCCGCCTTAAGTAGATAGAATATGGGGTATATGGGGATCTTAATATACCCAAAGCCATATTCTATCTACTTGAGGGGGACTATATGTACCCTGGTATGATCCATGCAAGCCCCTTCAGTGGGGCCCTGGCCATATTTGTAATTACTCAGGCTTCACCATTAAACACGACACCTTGCTGTTCGCCACAGCTCACAGTGCAGCTTGCAGTTCAGGGTAGCTGGCCGTGAAATCCTGGCCATGTTCAGGGCTTACCTGGACCTCCCAAAGTAGATAAGGATAATACCTGAACCCCCAAAATATGTAGAATAATGGCCTTTTTGCTAAATTCTAAAAGTTTTGAGCTGGGGTCCAGGTAGTTGTAATAACAACTGTAGTAGTACGTAATCGTAACACCAAGCTTTAAAAAATAACATGATAAGAATAATGATGACGCCTTTGAATCCGAAGGACCTGGTACATAGGCCATGATTGCACTATTTGGGAAGTCCAGGCAGGATTTGGGAGTTTCCCTAAATTACTGTTCCCAAAATGGGGGAAAATTATATAGGGCCCCGTATTATAATAGATATAGGACCCCGTATTGACAGTAATTCAGGACAATCCCCATTTGGAGTCAGCTGAGCTTGAGGCGAAAGTATCTGAATCAAGTTCAGGGAGCCAACTTTATCAAAGCATGGGTGGGAAGTAATGTCGAATCCGGATTAGCGCCGGGGTCTCCAATACAACAAAGTTTTTACATTAGTTTGGGCACCCTGTTCGATTTGGGGGGGTGGGGGTAAAGTAACTTTTTTTTTCTGCCGGAACACTTCTAGGGAAGGTTTTGATGAGGCCAGAATTCTGTTGGCTTTACAGCCAGGCCTTTACATGAAAAGCAAAGGCTCTATGACGTCTAAAATCTGGAGTTTGATGCCACGGAAAACAGTCAATTTCTCATCAAACGGCTTATTCGAACAGGCTAGGCAGTCAAATTCCAAAAGGGGGTAGTCCAGCAGTTGCTTCTGTAATCTGACGCCACCAAAACCATCGATTTCTTATTGAACCGCTTATTCGAACAGGCTAGGATATCAGGAGGTTACTCCAGCATCCTCGATAGTGTAAAACATTTGGGGGGCTCAATAATCCGAAGTTTTTCTGGCCGGGTTAACTGTGAGGCCGTTCTCATTTGCTTTTAGTTGTTGTTAATTCGATGTCTAATTGATTTTAACCGATTTACAAAGGGGTTTTCTACGATTCTAATGAAACTGTAATTGCTTTTAAGAGGTTTCGAGGCTAGGACTTTTGACATAAAAGGCGGCGGACCCTGCCCTTCCCATCCTCTTGAAAGCTGAACTGAGCAGGTCATCATGAATCTAGAAGCCGAAGGATCCCTCTTTCCTTATTGCCTTTAGTAGGAGCCATAGGATCCCCTAGATCCCCAAACCGTTTTGAGGCCTTTTTATCATAAAGGCCACCCTTTTTGTTTGGAGGGGACCCCACACTAATCAGGCTCCAGCACTAATTACTTTAACATAGTATGAACACCAGTGCTTTGCATCATGGTAAGTATGGGAGCGGTTTGAGCATTGCCTGGTTGTAAGTTGGATTTTCCCTACCTAGTTCAGAACCCTACTATCATGGGGTTACATGGGGTTGGAAAAATCAATGGTCCCGCTTGGGGGCGGCTAGAAGGATTAGTGCAGCGTTTGGGTACGCGCGAAAACCCTTATACTACAAACTCTCATATACACGGCAGCCTATTGTTTGCCTTTCAGTCTAGGGTTTCGGGGTCAGAGTTCCATCTAGAACGTGTATAGGCTGGAATAGGCTGGAGGGCTGAGACTGGAGGGCAGGGCGACCGACTTCATTTGCTTGAGGTTTACAGCTTAGGGTTAAATTGCTCTAAGTGCAAGTCCCCGAATCCCTTCAACAGAGCTATGACGAGCCTGAAATACCGGGCTGCTGTGAAGGAACCCAATTTGAGTTGAGTTCCCAAGTTCTGGGTAAATGCTGACTAATAGGGCTTCCTTGTTGTACTAACTTAACTGAAGTTCCTAAACAGCAACCCAGAATAAGGCCATGCTACATACAAGCCACATACGCTGAGGCTCCTGAGGCTGTTATCAATTGCCTTCCGTTTAACAAATTGCTTGGGAGGTTTCTGGGATGGTGGCCACGTTTGTAGGAAGCATTCAATGGGTCTTTGCCCTCGCCTACTTCTGGGCGACCCAAGCCCTGAACTCCACTCAGACGGACTGTGAGTCCGCTAGCCACTTGCCCCACGGGATGCACGGTTTTCGTGTGTTGTCCGGGCTAGTGGTCGTTTGTAATTTGGTGATGGGATTATCGTTTTCCAAGTTTCGGAGTAGATGATGATGTTATCATGTCTACTGAGTGTGTTATCGCTTTCCACTATAAAACCTCCGGAGGAATCCAGTGTCCATCTCTTATCCTACTAACTAGTTGGCTAACTCCCACCCTATCTACATAGATCTCCCTCGTCTCGTCTCAGATGAATGAAAGGTGCAGTAGCTTTCATCTTCGTTTACGGCCGGGACACGCCAGTCTTGCATCAGTCTGTAATTACCCGGCACCGGTCTACACACAAAGGTGATCTAAGCAAGGCCACTTCTGAAATGCCAGGTGATCTCTGTTCCAGAAACCCTGAACTCTAAACTCTATCCCACAAACTTGATCTTAGCAAGCTTTAGGCCTAGGTCTTATGTATGGATGGTTCTTGCCTTGGACTTGACACCTGGGCGAGTAGTTTCTACAAACGTTTTTTTTTCCATAATGCTGGGTGCAGTGTTCCGAAAATCAACAAAAAGAGCCCCGGGTTGTGAGATTTGCAACCGTGGTCCCGTACATTTCTGCCAGCGCTGGTTTTTGGGGGGTGAGTGATCATAGCAACCGAGATAAGTTAGTAGAACGCCCAGCAGCAAGAACCCGGTCAGCAAGCTAAAGAAACAAAACCTTAGACACAAGAGTCATGCTCATGACGATAGCGAGATTTGGCACTTCAAAAAGACACAACCTACTGACCTACCTTCAAAAACAAATCCATTTATCAAGGAAAGAGAAACTCCACAGAAGGCATTCGGCCCTCAACTTAACCTAATCAGGCATACCGAGAAAGGACAGAAGGGTTGAGGTGCAGGATATTGAGATTCATCCCACCCCGCCCTTTGAAGTCTAAAACTTAGATCCTAACCCCGCTTTTTTAAAAGAAGGCGCGTGGAGCACGCCCGATCTCCAGTCTGCTGCGAAGAACTTTCTCGAACCCTTGGTCCGAAATCATCCCCTCTACACACCTGCAACCTGTACTCCAAGACTCCTCACCCTCAATCCTGCAACTTAAGCTCAAAACCCTCCATCATGGCCATATGAACAAATCTCAAAAATACAAAGGACCCCAAAATCCACAGTTGTACACCCCTCACATCCTTGAAGTCCATAGGAGGTAGGGTGTGGGGTGTATCCCCCCTGTAAATGTCCGCAGTATCAGGTGGTTTCTAAGGAAGCATGGGCCCCCAATGCCACAGCCTTGACAAAGAAGTCCAAGTCTGGCTCAACCTAAACTTGCACACATACGCACACAAGAACCAACACACAGGAATGCCTGCATAGGTATTTACGTGAACACATCCATATGTGCCTACATACATCCATAGGTGGTGCGCTATACGTACATACACGCATACATACAAACTTTCCATCCATACATATGAAAGAATGCGGAAGACAGGCTAACATTCGTACAGGCAAGATCCTTTGGAGCTTTTTGTCGCTGTAGTCGCTATTGGGCCAATAAGGTACTCGGAGTCTAGATGGGAATGTCTGAAGTAGTGGCTCCCTTTTCCCTATAAAACAATCTGTTCATGGGTCACAGGGGTTCGCAGTTCTCGGGCTGAGGGTTGCGCCCTCATACCTCTACGTAATGAAAACCGTGCGCCAACAAGTCTTGACAGAGCTTTGGTTTCAGTGCTTGAGGGTTAATTGGCGATTTAAGGGCTCAAGACTCGATTCATGAGGGGCGTGGATCAAACTTGCCTGGAACGGTAAAAAGCCAGTAAAGCAGCCTTGAACAAGAATATCTCCGTCGGAAAGCAAGCGCCACTAGCTATGCCAACCGCTTCTATGCAACAGTACGTGCGGAAGTAGACAGCCCCAATCGTTACATCCGACAGATCAATCCAAGAGAGCGCTGCCTTCTGCTGGATTGTAACGTCATGTAAGGGCCTAAATAATTTAGGAACGATGGAGAACTGGAGAACCAAATGGAGAAGACATTGCTAAACTGAAATGAATTGAAATGAGGGTATATAGGGGCAATGCAGTCGGAGCCTTAATAATTGCTAATATCATCTTGAGGTCTGCTTGAGGAACTCTATACTATACCTGTGCCATAGCTATGCAATGAACTTAGAAGCATAATCTTGTTTTTGTTAGGCCCCTGCAATAGGCGGCCTGTACAACATCAATCCAAACGCCTCCTAAACTCTGCAAACCTTGTATGTAGAAGCTTCTCAAAGTCCGGGTTTGGCTCCCTACTCCCTCAGAAAAAAAAAGGACCAAAGAATTCCAGAAAGTGTGGAGTGCGCTGAATTAGGATCACATCTTGGGGCACCTTCACAGACAGGAATGTCCCACAATCCGCGAGTGGGGGTTGTGCGTAATCATCTCTCTCACACCCTGAAGGGAGAACCCTTCATTATCCCCTGTCCTTCATAGCAAAAAACCGGGTTTAGGGCTCACACCAGGCATTTTTAAGGGCCGCCACTTTTGAGAACCCAAACCCCTAAATCCTAAACCCCCAAAACCCCAAACCCCTAAACTCTAAATCCTAAACCCCAAAACCCTAAACCCCAAAAATTACTGTAGGCCCTTGGAGCGAGGGTCCCTGGCCTTCTCGCGAGCTGCTCCACCGAAGCGATCAGTGAAAACCTGGGTCTCAGGGCTTCGATTCGTTTAAAATGGATTGTAGAGGGGTTGTACGGGGATCATGGAAGGATAGATGGGATATACATATATATCTGTAACTTATAGCTTAGGATTTAATAGTAAGATGATTTTGGCAGTCCTAAGCAGTCGAGACTCAAATTTACATGTCTGTAGGGAGGTGCGCGGTATCCCCAAACCCCACGATAAGGACGCTGTAAATTACAGAGCCATTTGAGGGGGGGGGGGTGGTGGGGCACTGTTGCTAGTGCTTGAAAGGGGAGTGACTATGGGGACTGGCATAAGCAGGGCATACATTGTGGTTTGTTTTTTTAGAAAAGTTTCTTAAAATGACACTCACAGTGTACATATGAGGGACGACTTTTTGCAGAGTCCCTATACAACGGAGGCTAGCATGCTGAACTACAACCCTATAGCAAATTAATTGACGACTCAACCCTCATTATTACGCAAACATCTGGATCAACGGTATGGGTTCGGGGTCTGTCGATAAACTGGGTTGCTGTCAAGGAACTTAAATTGAGTTACTATATTGGGGAAACCCTATTATTTACTATATATACCCATTATGGTAACTTAATTTAAGTTTCTTAACAGCAACCCAGTATACTGAACGCGTACCTCTGGCGCGGAGGCCCTGCCAGGCCTGCACCTGGAGCGCCTTCTGGAAGAGCTACAGCCACTGGTCCGGATCTCCATATTAAGGAAAGGAGACTTATAGGGGCACATGTAGACTTACTGCCAAATGCACAGGTAAGCGCACATTTCGTGAGTAGTTTCATTTTTGCGTGTGGTCTAAGCTTTCGTGTCGCCTCAGTGGGAAGGAGGATTGCATGATGATGTCGTCTTTCTTTGGGGCCTTGGCAACAGCGCAAGTGGGGTCTTTGCCGAATTTAGGCCTTCAAATTTCTCCCAAAGACAAAATTTCTCCCAAAGACAGGCCCGAGTTTCAGCAGGCCTCGCTGAGGGGGTACATCGGGCAGGCAGTGCAATGGCACAGACATGTAACTGGCCAAGACTGGAGCCCTAGAAGAACACATGTGCCGTCATTTGCAGGGCATTTTTTAGAGGGATGCCCGTCTAGCTTGGGGAATCTAAGGCCAAGAACCTAAATATCCCGATAGCCACTTAGCAGGAGGCCATCTAAGCCCTAAACTGACTGGGTGCTCGTAAGAAATGGGGAATGGATCCCTTTCCCTAATGGTCCAAGGACTTACGTAATAGGGTTCTAGGGCCCAAATACGATTATATAGTAGTATAGTATATGGGCCCTAAAACCACATTATTTGGGTCCTTGAGCCCTTGGGGTTTAGTAGCCCCTTTGTGATCTTCGAGAATATACTTTCCAACCGGCATGCAAAGCCTGATATCCTCATGCAACCACTTTCCATTTCATTTTCGTTTCGCTTTGCGATCTCCACTAACAAGCAGCAAGTAAAACCCGCTACACCCACAATCCTAAGCCCTGAGTCCCTAGACACTAAACTCCCAAATTCCTAAACTCCAACTCCTTCAGCCCGCAAATCCCAAAATCCCTCAACACTAAACCCCCAAAAGCCCTTAATCCCTAAAGTCCCAAATCATTAAGCCCTAAATCCTGAAACTCTAACTCTTCAAAGCCCAAGCCCTGAATCCCCAAAGCCTGGATCCTCAATCCCTACACTCAAGCCCTGAATCCTTCAAATATCCATTTGAATTTCCCCCCAAACCCTATAAACCTTAAACTCTAAACCTCAAGCCCTAAGCCCTAAACCCTTCCTCGACACTCAGTGGGTGCGAAGAAAATCTGCCGACATGTTGGGCTTCATCCCAGATGAGGAGCACCACAACGGGTCAAAGTAATTTCAGGGTTTGGGGTTGCGGGTTTAGGGTTCATGGTTTGGGGTTAAGGGTTGAGGGTTTTGGGTTTGCGGTTTAGAATGTGGGGTTTAGGGTTCGGGGCTTAGTGTTTGGGGTTTGAGGTTTACGGTTGAGGGCTTGGTGGTTGGGGTTTTCAAAGCTAAAAACGTTGAATTCAAAATTAAGATTCGACAAATTAGTGCTTAGGGTTTGGGGTTGAGGGACCCAAATAGCCAGAAATGAGATGGCTGTTCCCAAGCAATCACTCTTTGGAGGTCCCGGTTTTTACCTGCGAAGTGATTATTCTGGGAACAACCACTTGATTTCTGCTTGTTGGGGCCTCTGTGAATTTAGGGAGATTCTGGAAAATCATTTGAGCTCTAATCTAAATTCCTGAAGGTGGGTTATATGAGGGATTTTATAGGGACTACTATAGGGGCATTTAAGGGGGATACTAGGCTTTTGATTATGGCTCATAAGGCAAAATGGGAGATGAAGCGAACACTAGGATTAAAAAGGGATAAGAGGTTTGAGGTTTAGGGTGTGACCCTGGATTACCGGTATGATCATGATAGACGGGTACCTCAAATGGACCTGCACATAATATGAGTAGTTCCGCATTTCTAAACTTCCCAATTTAGGTTGTTCGTTATAAAACGTTCTCTGGTAGGCATATAATTTTCAGGTACTTGGATTCTTGGGGTCGAGAAAATTAGGGGTTGGAGAAATGAGGATATTCTTCAAGGTGTGTTGATCTCTAGGGATGTGGAGCTGTTGGGCATTGAAGACTTGCGGGCTAGTATTGGTTTAGGGTTTGGCGTTGTCAGGGTTCTTATGATTGTTCAAGTTTCAAAGCCCCAGGTTTTGAGGCTTGGATGCCTTATGACTTATGGTTAGTGGGTTCTGAGGTTCTGGGGCTAAGCCTTCAACCCTAGAATTGAAGGATAATCAGCTCGCAGGTTGCGAGTTCCAGGTCCACAAGGGAACTTCAAACCCAAAGCTCTGCTATGGATGGAACAAATCTTGCACCACTCCATATACGCAGTTTAGGGTTTAGGCTGCAGAGTTTAGAGTCCATTTTCCAAGTGGAACCTTAAACCCTAAACCCTAGGTTTTGTGCTTCAAGATGTCTTGCATCCACTGTATGTGCGCACGGACGTGTCTCTAAATTGCCTCAGAACGACTTATGCAGAGAAGCAGAGGTTATTCTAATTCTGTATAGGGCTGGGGTTTAGGATTTAATTAGGTTTAGGCTTTAGGGTTTAGCGTTCAGGGTTCATAAAATAGCAGCCTCGACCAAGGACTGTCGGTTGCCGCATTGGAGCCTATGTTTTCAGTCAGCCCCTATCAACATGTGATTTACTTCCCTGAGGGTCCACGATTAATGGGCTTCCAGGAGGCTTGTAACCCCCACCCAAAACTCTTTAAACCCCAAGCCCCAAGGATCCTGAACCCTAAACTCTAAACCCTGAACCCTAAACCCCAAACCCTAAAACCCTGAAGCCCCAAAGTCAAAAACTCTAAGCCCTGAGCCCTTGACCCCAGACCCTACTTGGAGGTTCGTTGTACTTATAACCTGCTTAGTAACTGTAGTTATAACCCAATTATACCTAGGGTAACTGTGGTTATGGGATGTATAATTGGGTTTTAACTACAGTTACTAAGTAGGTTATAAGTACAACGGGCCTCCAATAATCCCATATAACCCATACATAATATACCATAAGTACTTTCCATTTTCTTTTCCATTATCCCTATATAACCCCCATACCCTAAACCCTAAACCCAGTGGGTTATAAGTACAACAAACCTCCAAGTAGAACCCTGAAGCCCTGAGCTTTACACCTGAAACTCGTAGAGCTGGGAGGATGAACAGGAAGGAGACGACCGAAGTAGACACTTGGACTTGCGTGTAGAAGTTGGGGGGGTTTAGGGGTTTAGGGTTTAGGGTTTAGGGGTTTAGGGTTTGGGGGTATAGGTTGCACGCTTTCTTGCTCAAGGGCCCAAGTACCCAACTACTAGGTTACGTAGCTATAGGGCTCTATAGGCATATACACATACACATACGTACATATATATATATATACATATCTGCCTATATATCTATATTTGCACAAATCTACATATCTATATACCTGTATGTATATATATATATATTATACGTATCTTCATACCTGCATATACATAGTTATCTCTCTCTCCCTCTGTATACATATACATACATATAAATTTATATTATGTATTTATAAACCTATATCTGGCATACGCTATCATGAGTAAACTCCGAAAGCCTGGAACCAAACAGAATGTTTGAGCTCCTCAGAAGAAGCGCTCTTTAGGATCCAGTAGAGGGACCCTAAACCCTAAGCCCTAAACCCTAAACCCCAAACCCTAAATCCCTCTTATCTCCAGAATATGTCAGGTTTGAGGTGGCAACCTGAGGGTCCAAGTCGCCAACTTGCGCATAATGTGGGCCTGCAGTATGTTACACTTCTTGGGGGGCTGAATAAGGGAATATATTCTATGGGGAGTATATAGGGATCAGATTATGTATATGTTGAGGGAAAGGGTTTAGGCTCTAGGGTTTAAGACTGGCGGTTTGCGCGAATTTAGGGCCCAAAACCTAAGCCCCTAACCCTAAATCCCAAACCCTGACTCCTAAACCCGGAATCCTAAACCCTAAATTCCTAGACTATTAGAATTTAGGGTCGTGGCAGGCGCACTTTGGATGTAAGAATTCAGAGCAGGCATGTCTGGCTAGAGCATCAGATAAGCCATACTTCACAATCCTGCTTAAAGGCGGTTGTATAAGGGAATACATAAGGGACTACTATAGGGGGGTATCAAGGGGGATTCTAGGAGTTTACACCATGGCTCAGACTTTCCTCAAAGCTCTAAAGAAAGCAAACTAAGCAGGGTTTAGGGTGCAGGTACAAGTAGGCAAAACTTATAGACTCCCGAAATGTTCATATGCATCTATTGTAGATATCTCAGTTTTGGATTCAGAGTAGTGCATTCTTTTTATCTTAGCCCTATGGGTCCAAGTGCTCAAATAATGTGATTTTCAGTAGTATTTGATGCCTAAAGCCATCTTCTTTGGGTACTTGGAGCCTTAGGTTAAGTTTTAAGCTGAACTAAAGCGCCCTATGCTGAACACCTACGGAAAGCCCTAAGCCCTAAAACGCTCAAGTATTAGCGTGAAGTGGATCCTGCAGTATGTTTCCAGCCAAACCCTAAACCTTAAACCCTCTACCATATTAATAATAACTGAAGTACGCATAGGACTAATACCAATAAAGATACCCTATTCTAGTAGCTTCCATTCTCTTTTCCATTATCTCTGTATATATATATATACCCTGAACGCTAAACCGCATTATATATATATATACATATCTATATCTATAGCCCCAATACCACATACTATATAGTAGCTCCCAAGGAACTAAACCTTGCCTTGAAGTGGCGGATATCGTCCGTGGGGTTGGCGATGAGGGTCTTGGGACTACTTGGAGGTCCGTTGTACTTATAACCTACTTAGTCACTGTAGTTATAACCCAATTATAAATCCCATAACTACAGTTGCCCTAGATATAATTGGGTTGTAACTACACTTACTAAGGAGGTTATAAGTACAACGAACCTCCAAGTAGGGTTCAGGGTCTGGGGATTAGGGTTTAGGGAGTAGGGTTTGGGGATTAGGGTTTAGGGAGTAGGATCTGGGGATTAGGGTTTAGGGAGTAGGGTATGGGGATGAGGGTTTAGGGATCAGGGTATGGGGATGAGGGTTTAGGGATTAGGGTTGAGGGGCTTAGGGGATTGGGATTATGTAGGGCTTAGGGTTTAGGGTTTCGATAGGGCCCCTCTTCCAGTATATTATGTGGTACAGTAAATCGGGAAACGACAGTAAGGCTTAGTCCCGTATTTTCACTGCAAGAGTCCTTCTTCAAGGGTATCCCGAAGGACATGCTTCTCCCTAACGGCCCAAGGATTCGAGATAAGACGGCTTTAGAGCCCAAATACTATAATCGGAATGGTATT